>JAJEKB010021558.1:151615-162197 GCA_022393335.1 Macrotrachela quadricornifera | reverse complement strand
CCAATAAAGACGACAAGAGCCAAAAGAATTAATTTCATGATAGAAAATTTGTTGCGTTAATAATAGTAGTGAGCAGATAGAACTTGTAGAGAAGAAAATGGATAAGTGATATAATTGATACTGTGGTTTATATATTCATTGTGATATCTATTGCGAACATCATTATTTCTTATCTAGTCTTGCAAGAGAGTTGTGCAATATTTGTCGTTAAAACATCTTTCTTTCTTTATCTTAGCTATTGTTGTCCTTGTTTGGTTGCTAAAAATGATTTTTTTATCTTTTTCTTTTGTTTGCATGGTATCTTTTAAAGAGAGAAGAAGTATTTAGAAGTAAAATATAACTGCTAGCGTTGTAAAATAATGTCGATTGTAAACTAGATCAACTTTATTGTACAGATGTCACTTGAAATAAAACGCTATTAAATATGTTACATAAATATTACGCACGCTACTCTTCAGTATTCTTATGGTACAGTTTTAATTTTCTTTAATGTAATGATAAATCAAGAATTTGATAGGTAGAGAAGCCATCGTGATCAGAATAACGCTTTCTCAAGTTTTATGAAAGTAGAGAAGCGGTTTAGTTCTGACGGTTTTGCACTAATCAAAATTGAAAAACAAATAATTCAAAAATCATAAGCAACGATTCGTGATGTCCACTTTTAAGATTCGTCTCTATTTAAATGAACTAATGCTGGCATCAGACATCAACACTTTTGGATGTTTTACTAGAAAGTCACGTGAAATACGAGGTGGCATGGAGTTATACACGTTCGATATGTGATATCATAAGATGTCATACGCAAGATCGCGTATTACAAAGACTGCTGATGAACAGTTTTTCATAGCCTCTGTGAAAAATCATATTATATTTTTGTAAGTTCAAATATCAATCTATTAACATTTGTCGTGGACATTTATTTTGCAGTGGACATGTACTAATACCAACATTCTGCGTTTTTCGCGAACGTAGATGATTTTAGGTTTTGTTAGTGGATTTTGGGTGTTGAGCCTACTTTGATATTAGGATGTTGATTATTGTTGTAAAGTAATTCAGTGATATTACCAAGTTCCGTGTAATGTAAACAAAGAAGAGAAGATATCATTGTGATGGAATTAACTATTATCATAGCACTAGTCCTGAAGGAAATTGGATAACAGTTAGAGATGGATCTGGTTAGTTTTGAAAGATTTCGCTTTTGATTCGAGTTTCTTTTAAGAAAATGCGAACTGGGTCCACTTTATATGAATTCTACGCTATGTTTAACTATGTTGAATTCTAGACAATAGTTCTTGTAGCCGATGTCCATCGGCACTTAATATAGAATGTCTCTTGAAGTAAGATTTCGGAACTAGAAAAATTTTTGTTTGTGTTTTTTTTTTAGCATAACTATATGTCAATGGAATCTTAAAAACGGTATAAGACAATAAGGATTTATCAATTTACCTTCCAGATTCAAACTCAAGACATTGATACAATGTGATATGAATGTCTCTAGATTCAATTAATTTTGAATAGTGTATCTAGTATTGATTTGCAGGTGCACTTGACCGCTCTCATCTACTTTCTATCATTTTGAAGATTCCATTAAGCTCTAGCTATGATCAGAAAATCACAAATAGATATTGTTCTAATCTCGAGATATATTCGAAATACTACTGTAAAATATATCCTATGTTGAGCTATATACTTTATAACTAATTAATATTTCGTAGATCTATCTAACTTTTGAACTGATACTTTCATAAATCGTTGAGAAAACTGATAGATCTTAATTACAAGAACTGTTGTCTAGAATTTAACATAATTAAACTTAACGTAGAATTCCTATCACGAAGAAATTGTATAACAGCAATATACGATAAAAAACGGCAGGAAAATGCTCCAATGATATATTATGAAATATATGAGACCAAAGAGCGCTTAAATATTTGTCGACTGAGATCTGTCGTTTCACATAGATATTTCGAAGAAAATAGTCGAAGAATCGATCTCTAATCCTGTATACTATGAGTCTTTAACGAGATGTCTTATAATTTTGAGACAGTGATTTTTTTCGTTTTTATCACATTTTTCATAGATAGAATGATAGACAAAAAAATGAGAGTAGCAAGAAATACTAGGTAGCAATATCTATATATGTATATATTCAACAAAATCAACAACATTGTTCAAATTATTTGACAGCGATCTTTTCTGACTCAATTTAGCGTGAACAATATCTTGATTTCGGCTGACCATACTGGCCAAAACCCTTATTGAAATTGCATTGTTTCAAACAGAAATTCGCCTAGCCAATTGGATTTACGTAGGTTTTTTAGTCATTACTGTAAGGACAAGACACAGTACTGTCTACGGCAAATCTGTGGATTAGATAGAGTTCCTCCTTATATAGGCCGAACAATGACATGCTTTGAGTAAACAATAGTGAATAAAATTCTTGCTGAAAAAAAAATCAAAGGAACGCATGCAGTATCTGAGCATCAAGCAACACTACATGGTACCGAAGAAGTGCTGAGATGTGGACAAGGTGTTGTAGTCGTAAAAGAGTTTTGAGAAATAATATAGAAATTGAGATGATAGTTGAAAACGGAAGTAATGACTTTTTCTAATAAAAGTCGAACAAAAACTTTTGGAGTTGAGAGAACCAAATCTAGAAATAGTTTATTAGAATCATCTCTTTTGGCTTCGTTTTGAATGAAATTGATATATGTTTTCTGTAATTTAATCATGTTTTATAAAACTCACCTATTGGTTTGAAACAGGTCTCGTTTCACCGAAAAACTTAATGTTGAGATTTTTTGACAAACTATCTATAAATATCAATGTGAAGCTAATGCGAAGATCATTAGGATTCGAGATATACGCAACCAGACATATCCCATTCATACTTTATTATCATCTAAGCACTTTTTAACATTGGCGCTGTAAACCGCATACTGCATTTATTGTGCCACCAAACAATGGAACTCAATACCAAAGACACTCATGCGCACCACCAGATCAATCACTTAAATAGAAAATCTGACTAGACTAATTATAGTGTTCATCTCAGTGTTTGCCGCAGCATGAAGCCTACTTAATCGATACATACTTTTATGCGCTGTCGACTAAACATCTCAAATTCTTTCAGAAAACGAATGAACAAGAAGGAAATGGTCAAAAAGTGGTTCAAATTCTTCAAAAACCTATATATATTACTTCTATAAGGTTGTCTACTGGGAGATGAACGAGGAGTCCATATAAGGATTTTATGTAGATAAAGTATAGATTTTTTATGTATTTGGACTGATTGTTGCTCATTTTTCTAGTGATTATTTCTTTGTTAGAAGAGAATCTCATGTGTTATTATCGCCATCGATGTGCCCTCTCATTGACGCGCTTTGATTGGTTCCTAATAGACTATCAATAGAATCGTCAGGATACTCATGACGACGAATTATGTTACAGTAGCTTTACATCGATTCCATAAATATACATTCCTTGACTCTAAGAGATTTTAGTTAGACTATATAAAATATGATTGTTTTTGAAAAATAGTCTTATCTTTTTTTCAAAAAAAAATGCACTGAAATATCTCTATTCTTCTTCAACTATAATCTCAAAATCCATATCGTTTCTCAACTCCATCAACATCATAATTCCAAAAGATACTGGAATGATATTCAAGTGTTATGGACTGCAGATTTACACTTTTTCCATCGGAAGTATTCTTTCTAAAATAGAAATTTTTATTCTATAAGTTTTGTCTTATTTTATGGCATAACTACTCTAAATTTGATTGTTTTCAAATAAAAGTGTTATTAAAATCGAAGTGTTAATCTAATTACAGACTAGAACAATTCTAGCCAATTTGAACAAAATTTATTCAATTTTAATTCTAATTCTGACTAGTGTGACTTTTAATAGGTGATCACTAATCCTATTTACTTTCAAAGCAATGCTTTGTTAGATGTTACTTCTAGCAAAATAATACGTTCCCTTCCCTGCTTATATTATATGAGGTTTGATGAGAAATTGAATTATTTTACGATAATAATCAGTACTTTATACAAGAGGAAACCTAAGACTGAAAAATTGAGGCTTCAATATCAAAAATATTCAAAATCGAAACCTGTTAAACTCCAAACTCACCAAAAACCAAAAGTTTCGGTATTGATTCATGCCTACTCTGAACTGAACTTTAAAAAATACACTGTGGTCTTTCATAGAGTCTGTAATCACTGTACACCAGTAGTGTTTTAAAAAGAGATCTTCCTTATGAAACTACCTTTCATAATGTCACCTATTTAAAGTGTATAATCGTGTGCCACTTCATATTTCACGTAAATCATTGAAAAATCGTTCAAGAATTTCGATATCTGGTGCCAGTACTAGTACATTTAAACAGATGTGGATCTTAAAAAAGAGCATTACGAACCATTACTTCTCTTTTTCAAAATATTTTTTTCAAATTTTATTACTTGAAAATGGTCAGAAATAGTTTTTTAGGCAAAAAGTTTTTCTTTTATTTTAAATGACGTGCATACCATGAAGTTGACCTAATTTGCAGTCAATATCATTTCATAGCGATAGCAGTTTTATTTTACTTGTGAATATTTTTTCTCTCTTTAGAAAATATTGCGAAAAAGAAAGAAACAGATAACAGATAATACGTAGCAAGTCAATAGAACAACAACAACAACTTAGATAAAGAAAGAAAGTTGTTTTAACAAGAAATGTTGGCCAACGCTCTTGCAAGACTAGATAAGAAATGAAGACGTTTGTAATACCTCTCGCGATGAGTATACATATTACAACAACAATTATATCAATTACATATTTTTTCTACTATAACTTTTGTTTCTCGATAGTTATTAGTAATTCAACAAGCTTTCTACCATGAAATTACTTCTTTTTGCTCTTGTCGTTTTTGTTGGTAAATTGTAAACATACAATATTCAATGATGAACTATTTGACAATAAAATTCTTTTAAGCATCTGGTCAACTCATGCCTATCAATACTACGAACGTGCTAGTAACGATCCCAATGCAATGATCCTTTTGATGAAAGCAAAATCGGAGATGCAAACAAAGTTGTTGGTGATCTCGTCAATCGAGATGTCACTGATGTTAGTGAATGTCCATCTGGTGATAATGGTTGCAAATCAGTAAATGTGCCATTCATCGGAAAGAGCTCACATTTATGCAATGGTGTATCATCTGTCCGACAACAACCTTTATTTATTTTTGATGTGATCAGTGCAGCCATCATCCTTGTTCGTCATTGCTTTTAGGGAGAACAATATTTATTTTTAATTAAAATTTCTTTTCAGCATTTGTTTTTTTAAATAAAACTATATAACACAACTATTTATTATTGTGAAACAGTGAAGTTTATGAAGAAAAGAAACTTATAGTAATCTGCCTATGATATGATAAGATAATGACGAGTTTTGATAGTATATTTTTTCACAATTTTGTTTTGATTTAATCTAAGAAAATGAGAAAAGAGAAAAATAAATAAAATAAATATAAATGAAAATGTTTTTCTTTTGTTTACAAAAATTAAGAAATCTAATAAACTGTATCTGATATTTTAATTTTCTATATTTGATCGTGACATCACTTATTTTCGTCTCTATTTCTTGTCAAGCAAGTTATCGACGACAAAAAGCAACTAACATTGTCATTTTCTGTACAAAGACAGTTTGAATTTGCAAACTAATATCGAAACTTCTTGATTTTGGGTTTTGAATGAGCCTGAATTTGGAATGGATGGAGAGTTATGTTTTTGGTAGTTTTGGATTTTATCATCAGGTTCTGGTACTTGGATCTTTTCTTGAATTAGAGTAGTAGTTATTGTAATAAAGTAAAAAAATTTGCTTATTAACTTTCGAATAATTTAAGCACGGTAGAAATTGTATTGTTCTAATGGAAATAACTGGTCTAATTCGGCACGAATAATACATTGATTTTGGTGAACAATTCTGAACAAAATTCTAGATGGAAAAATCAAGGAAATGAATACAACACAAGAACCCATATCTATACAATAGTATTGAAGAAGTGTAGTGTTTCTGAAATAGTGTTCAAAATGGCGAAAAGATGCTATAATTTGCAGAGTTTTCGAAAATAATATAATTAGAAATTTAAGTGATAGTTAAAAGTGACAGCAATACCATTTGAACGCTAGTTTTTCGATTTCAATAAGGCTATTTTTCAAAAACAAGAACGTTTTTAATAAAATAGATAGGATAATATCCACTTGCCGTGATTTAGTCAAGTTTTATAAAATATCATTAGTTTCGAAATATACTCTTGTTATCAACACTAGACTACCAAAAGGTGCCGACGTGTTGTGGGCTACAAATGTAGACTTTCTCCTTAGGAAAAAATACTCTTTTTATAACAGAAATTTTCCGTTATTCTTTGTCATAATTCCTCTAATTCAATTTTAGATTCTAATCTCTTTTAGTTTCAATTTTCACCAGTGTCAATTGAAGTAGATGATCGGTTTCTTTATATTCTTCCGAAATCGTGCTATGGTTAGCAGTATAGTTTTGATATTAGCGCATCGATAACGATATTTTAGAAAGCTTATTATTTCTTCAATAAATATATATATATCTCCTTGAGAAGCAGAAAGAGAGACAACATATTTATAATCATACCAGATAAAATGATAAATTGTTATATTTCAAACGAATAGTAAGAAAAAAATATAGAAGTCTTATATTATTAAATAATCAAGATAGATTATAATTCAGAACACCTATCTTTTATGCATCTTCAAAATATGACTTTTGTTTTAAAATTAAAATATCAGTAGTTTTTTTGCTTATTCTAGGTGTCTTACTTCTTTTGATTTATCCTAAGAAAAAAACATACAAGAAAATTATTCGATTGATGATTCAGAAGTCAAAAAATAAATGTTTTCCATATACTATTGAAACTATAGTAGCAATTAATATTATAAATGAAAATAAAATGAACGTCAACTATCTTATTAAAACAGTAATATCATCAAAATTAAATTAATGCGATCTCGAATATACATAAAGAGGAAACAATCATCAACAGATTTTTTTAAAGTTTAATACAGATATGAAGTATATGTTCCTTTCTCTTGTTTTTTTGTCGTTGTTTTATTAATGACTGTTTTGATAATAAAATAATCCCTCGCTAGTCCTTTTTTTTATTTAATGTGTATCTTTTTTACTCAATATGTGTACACACTAGAAATAATATGACTAGTTAAAAGTAAATGCAATACCATCTTTAAACTGTACATAGTTACTATTAGATCAAGATCTTCGTTACAGAATTACAAAAAGAAAACGCATTCTAAGCAAATAGAACAAGATTCTATCAGTGTCATTGGTAAATATATATTTGATTAAAAAGTATTGTATATATCTGTCATAAACATAAGATATTTTTCGATTATAGCATCTTATCAAATTGAAGGATCGAATTCTGTCTACTTACCATCTAATCATCATTTTAGTACAGCAACTGCAATTCATAAAATTTCTTGATTGGTTACCATGGTCTATCATCAACATATTTCTTGGATGGGGTCTTGGTAGTGGCGTAGCCACAGGTGGGCTGAGCCCACCCGAAAAATGTTTGAGCCCATCCGGAAACTCTGTTTAGGTTTTCAAAAAGACTTATGATATAAGATATGAAAGATATTACATCACATTGTTTTTTGAATTATAAAGGTTTCGATCAATTTTTTAGGGATTATTTCTTGTTAGATAGCCGTCCCTCACTCACCGTGTCCTCGCATTATCTCTCATCGTTCACTACGTTCTGGTTCTTTTT
This sequence comes from Macrotrachela quadricornifera, assembly GCA_022393335.1. Lineage (NCBI taxonomy): Eukaryota > Metazoa > Rotifera > Eurotatoria > Philodinida > Philodinidae > Macrotrachela > Macrotrachela quadricornifera. Next base: position 154,387 of record JAJEKB010021558.1, on the reverse strand, counting down.
TCTTTCTCCTCATATGTTCTTCATGTCCTCTATTTATATGTTTTATTCACTATGTTTTGTGACTTTTTTCGTTCTCCCCATGTTCTTTTCCCATATGATATTAGCCAGTATATCCATCCATTATGTCTTCTCTCTTTCGATGATATCATTCACTAAGTTCTTCCTCTTTATATGATATCGTTCATTAGTAGGGGTGCAGAACCTATCGCAAAAAGGGGAAATTTCCCAACCGCGGCAGTTTTCAAAAAATTTCCTCGGATACTAGTAAATTTTTGAAAATTTCCCCAACCAGTCGATTGTGCACGCGGGTAGATTCTGCATCTCTGTTCCTTTGATTGTTAAGTGATAATTCCTACATCCGTATTCGCTTTCTTTTGGTACATGTGTTCTTGTCATTTTCCCTCTCGTTCAGTTGGTATTTGCCTTTCGTTCTCTTTATTCACTTCTTCTTATACATATCACATATATTTGGTCTTTTTCTTTTTTTCTCTGTGTCATCTACTCATATGTATTATATTTCATGAGATTTATCCCCATCGTCCAATGGATATTTCCTAATGAAATGTGATCCACTATCCTATATACAGTCTACATCTTTTCATAAATAAACATAACTATGATACACATTCATACCCCGTCATCATTCAACCAACAATTTAGAGTTAGACACTCAACAAGGTACGTTCTCTTCATATGATATCACTCATTGTCTTTGAAGATGAAGCAAGTAACTCCTTCCAAATGCAACCTGATAAACGCAGGATTTTTTAGCCGTTTATTTCCTCGAATAAAAAACAACGTAATGAAGAACAATAGTAACATTCCAACACTAACATCTCATCATCACAATCTAAGATTCAAAATCATTCTTCGTCTCCATCTGATCATCAAATTTCTCCTGATCTGTCCGACATGTCTTCTTACCCTTCTATCCATATATTTACTTCATTGAATGAAGATTTACAAACAAAATTAATTTCAAATGATGTCAGTTTGTTTTGCAATGATGATACTATTCAACCAAAAGTAAAATTATATCCTTCAAACTATCAAAATTATTCATTTCAGTCCAATTGTTTTCAGAAAAGACCGTAGCTTGGGTACTCTATTCAAAACGACACTGCCTTTTGTTTTTACTGTCAGTATTTTCTGCAAACAAATTGAATGTTGGAAATATATTTATTTCATTGGGATACAACAATTGGAAACGTAAATTGGAAAACGGAAGTGGATTCATGAAACACGTATGTTTTCAGACACATATAGTTGCATAAAAATAATTATGAATCCTACAAACTACGTCGAGGAACAAATACGACTATTATTAATAAATTAGACTCTGGTCGTGCACAGCAAATCCATCGTAATCGTGGTTGATGTTTAAAAATAAATACTGTTAAAAAGATCCTACAGTATGTTTAAAGGCCTCGCCGCATAGGATATCAGTCATTCCGATATTGCAGGTACTCTATAGTATCTCGCTACAAGCTGGAGAAAACTTACACTATCCTGTCTGAGTTTCTGAAAAAATAACAGGGCTGAGCCCACCATGCTAAGAAATCCTGGCTACGCCGCTATTTACTCGTTCTTCATTACGATCAAATCCATGCGGTATATATTTTTTATGGGCCAGTATTTTTGGTCTTTTAAATGCATGTCTCATTTTACCTATAAGATTAATTCAATCCAACTATCCTTATATGGATCCTACTATTTATTCATCCGCTCTATGTAAAACAATTTGGTTTCTCCTATATCCGATCAGGTAAATAAGATTCAAGGATGTGGACAATCAGTGACGCAACCAGAAATTTTTTTTTTGGGGGGGGGGGATCGTAATAGAACAAAAAGCATTCTCTGTCTAGCAAAACGAATTAGGCTGTACCTCCCTCCAGGTATTTTAGACTTTTGGAGGGGGGGGATCGATCCCCCAATCCCCCTCCTGGGTGCGCCACTGTGGACAATAGTATGAATAGAATAGTTTGCATTCTGAAAATTTCGAAGTTAATGATTTTCACTGTAAAGATCTTATTTGAAGATAGGTTTGTTAAACAATTCTATAAAGTTTTTCTTTGTATAGATCAACAGCATTTTGGTTAATTGTTCTAACTTGTGGTGATCGCTGTTTACGTAGTTCTCCATCGACAAACACAAGATCATGGAGTAATGTGCGTGTTGCTACTCGAATGGTTCCACTTACTATTCTCATCAATTTTCTAGTTTATATTCATGTACCAATCTTTTTCACGATTGATATTGTACCAACTACTCTTAAACCTGTTTGTTATACAACAGGTCCGCTTGGATTTTATCGTACAATTATTAATTATTGTAATCTTCTATTTTTGGTTTTTTTCCACCTTTATGTATGCTCATATTTGGTATGCTTACATTAAAACATATTAATCAACAACGACGAATTCAAGTTGCCATAGTAATTAATACTGAAAATAGACAAAAAAAATGAGAAACAAATACTTCGAATGTTATTGGTACAAGTTCTTGTTTATGGTGTTACAGGTCTCGCCTTTTCAACTGGATTAATTGTTAGCACAGCTATGGATAATCGTTCGTTAAATGTATTTGAAATAGCTCAAATAAATTTAGTTAATGCAATTGTTGGTGTATGTTCAATGATTGCTCCTTGTTTAAGTTTCTATCTGTTTACATTGTCCAGTTGCTTATTTCGCAAAGAACTTAAAAGTTTATTTAATATATGCATTGTAAATGTTAGCCTGTCTGTAGGGCTGGGAGAAAGAATGAAGCTGGATG
>JAJEKB010021558.1:140942-151605 GCA_022393335.1 Macrotrachela quadricornifera | reverse complement strand
CACATTTTTAATAAAAAGAGAAGTGATGACGCAAGGAATCGCTAACAGTAAAGATTAATCAATTGCAAACAAATCAACGTGGTCACACTATTTCTCAGCTAAGTAAACGAGCAACAATACTAGCAAATTGACGATATTTTGAATATATATCAGTGATTATCAATGAACAATGAATACCTATAGATTATTATTTTTTTTAATGTTATATCTGTTCAAACATTTGTTTTCGTGTGTGTTGTTTATCTTTTCTTTATGTTACGTATTATTTTATGATGGATATTGATTCTGTTTTGTAGCTTATTCTCATCAATCATTTCTATATATCAAAATATATGTCTAGAAAAAGATATTTATTAAATTCATGAAATAACTAGCAAGAATCCATGCATACTGCACAGATGCTTTTTGCCTGTAAATTTTCAATTTGTCCTTTAATCTTGATTCGATAATAGACATGATGAAAAAAATTATTGTAATTCAATTTAAATAAAGTAAAAAACTAGGAATCCCTATGTCAAAGTCCTACCAGAAAACCTACTGTTCCGTATGTTAAAAGCCCTACGATCGGATCACGTTTGATCGAACGCGTACTTTTAGCAGATACTCCTGGATGTGTATCCTAACTATGGTAGTAGCGCTAACTCATGAAATCTTTCTTAGGCTGTTTTGGTTAGTGCCCAAAAACCCAAGGTATGTAGGCGGAAATTCGGTTTTCGACATCTGTGTCAGACTTTGAAGAAAAACTAAGAAGATATTCGGAATTATCGCACCAAACTTCATCGAATGACATGTAGCTCAACATATTTTTCATAAAAACAGTTTTCTGAATGGTATATTGTGATTTCTAGTCGAATAAAAGCCATTCTTAAAGAAAAAAGCTGCATGTCTACCTGCTTATGTGAAAACTTCCCACTACGCAGTATTAACTCGTGGTCAATATATCAGGAGTTTGTACGAATGGTCTGCAAATTAGTATCAATGGATCATGAAATAATTCGGTCGCCTAGATCAAGACAGTTACTGTTTATACATCCATTCAATATTTAATTCAATTGAATTGGACTAGCATTAATACAATCACTTTCAGTTCTCTTCCATTAAGTGTACATGGTTATCAGTTTGTCATGGACAATCTTGTTGTTGCATTTTCATGACTTTTAACATTCTGATTAAAGATAAAATCGAATTCATAGATGTTTAACATCAGATTAGATCAATTCAGATGAGAAATATTTCATACTCAACATACAATGATGAATGATTTAGTTAATTATACCGTATATTGTTGAAAAATCTTTAATAGTGATTATAAATCGATCTTTGAAGATCAAGGCGACGAAAACGATATACTTGTGCTGTTGAATATAGATTTCTGTGAACGAGAATATGAATGACAATGCAATGAATAAAGATGAAATGCGATGTCAAGTAATGATTGCAATTGAGACCGAACATCATAAGTACTCACTATCAGTTAGTTGAACATCCAGTTATATAAGTTGATTTAGTAAAGACAAAATAGTACAAAAATGATTGCCTAGAGGAAGTCCTACAAAAAGACTATCGAAATATTAAAAAAAATTTACTTTATCAAGACTAAAAAGTTGGACACGTCTAATCAATTTCCGTCATTTTAAAATTTTGCTTTAGCAAAAATCAACTTGTTTTATATCTGAAAAGCTTCCATTTAGATGCAATGTGTAGAAATATGTCGTTGTATTAAACGTTCCTAGTTTTTTTTACCGTACTATTGAGAAGGACGAAAAACGTAGAGTTCCTTTTCTTACTATAATGATACCACATTCATCTAAAAGATTTTATTATAGAGGTCCATGCGACCAACAAGTTATCTCATCTCATGTGATAAGAAAAAGACCACAGTATTTAAAAGAATGTTGACACTATATCTCTATTATTTATATGCAATGTGCTGCATCATATTATATGTTCGTATACCTTCATTCACTCATACTAACATAACAACTACATGAAGTTGGAATCATTAGCCAATGAAGTGTTACTCGAACTAATTGAATATCTTGATACGGCTCATCTTCTTCGCGCTTTTTATGGTCTAAATTTTCGTTTTAACAATCTTCTCTTTAGTCGTTTTCGAGCGTATCATTTCAACTTTCGATCTATATCTAAACATGATTTCGATATTATCTGTCAGCAACATCTTCCATCGATTGTTGATCGAATCATCTCACTTCATCTCTCAAATAATGAGGACACACCAAACTTAGTTGAACTTTTTCTTTACTATGATTTTACTCTCGATCGATTTAATCAACTGCGATTACTTTCACTCTGTTGCATTTACTCTATTGTCATATTAAATCGAATAATATTGGATTGTCGTCATCTTCCATTTCTGACACATCTGAAAATAATTAAAAGTGACTTTTGTAAACATGAGAAAGAATCTGTAGATTTCATTAACAATATTTGGAGTCTATCAAAGCTTACTCATTGTACTCTAAATAATATTCTTTCAAGTGATACGTCTTACTGTACTCAACATAATGCTCTTCCAACTAATATATGGTTCTTTAAAATTTCAGTGATTTCACCGTCGCTGGAATATCTGTCCATTGAGAATGTCACTTGTGGCATAAATTTTCTTTCTTATTTATTTAAATGCACACCTCGTCTTCGACAACTTTGTACAGATATATCATGCATATTCGAATTTCAACAGCTGCATACTTTTATTGTATCTATACGTACATTGAAGCTCATCTGTAAAAATGTCGAAAATAACCTAATGAGAAATTTCCTTCAAAATATGCCTAATTTATGTCATTTGACATTACAGACAATAAACCTTTCTTTCAATGGATATATGTGGGAACAAATCTTTGTCAATCATTTACCAAAGATTAAAGTATTTCAATTAAAAATGGATATCGAATTTTTTTATTATGGAAATAAAGACGAAAAAATCGATGACCTAATTGATTCATTTCGAACTTCGTTTTGGCTTGAAAAACGTCATTGGTTTGTTCGATGCCATTGGATACCAGATGATGCATAGAATTGGGTTACTCTCTATACACTACCCTATACCTTTGAAAAATTTACGTATCGTGATGGAAGCTGTACTAGATCCACTTGTTCTAATGATACAGATTATTCGTCATACAATCGAGTGATTAGTTTTGACTATACAAAGCCAAAAAGTAAATCATTTGAAGATGAAATTCGATTCTCAACTCAATTTCCTAATATTCGTCATTTGAAAATCGATCTCCCGTACTATAACAATCTTTTACTAGATTTTTCATCATTGAATTGCTTAATTTCATGTCATGTAACAATACTTAATATTGACACTGTTAGTTTTCAGTTGCAAAATTTACTCGATCAAGCACCTTATCTCTTTTCATTGACATTCGTCCATTTCAGGTATTTATTATCGAAATTCTCTCAAATTACAAGCACCTCGATTCGTCGGCTAGATTTTTCAGAACATTCAGGATTTGGTTCTCGATATTTTTGCAGTAAAGAATGTGTCGCATTAGTCAAATCACCGCTTGGAATTCAATGCGAAATCCTTATAGTTAATGTTGAATGTCGAACAGATATTCTTTATCTTATAAAAACAATGTTTAATCTTCGATCATTAACTGATCGATGTAAGGAAGATCAAACGAATGATATGCAATTTTCGTTAATAGATGATGAACTTCTTTTTTGGTTACGAAATCAATTGCCTCCCACATATTCAATTGTTAGAGATACAATTGAAAAGTCTTACATTCGAGTATGGATCGGTTATTAAAAACGAATATATTTTTTTCCACCATTACAAACAAACTTTTACACGGTCTCTCACTATATGACGATTTTGTTTGTTATAAATAAATGAAATCATTTTTTCAGAAGAAAATGATTTTGTAGGGAGTAAGGCAGGCCAGATAAGATCGATTAACATAAATATATAATGTTAGCACGTTGACAATTAACACATAGCTTTTTTATTAGGATAAATAAATTTCAACAGGTTACTTCTCCATTATGATAGAAAATATAGTTATTGTCAGATAAATAACAGAATGAGAAAATGATCAAATTTTGGATGAATAAAAAACGTACTCAATAATTCGACACTGTGGTGATTACTTGGAAAGGTCTAACTGTTGTATCGTGCAAATATTCTGTGAAAACAAAATTTTTTACACTATTGATTTCACTTTTTCATTATTCATCGGATGATGTATATAAATCAACAAAAATGTGCAATTCTATATAATTAGTTCATAACAAACTCAGAATTAAATCTGATCATGTTTTGTGAACGAGAATATCATCATTATTAGCTTGATTATGAGGAAATCTATTCCATATCAGATGCCAACGCATATGATTGAAATTTTGAGTAGCGAGTTCACGAAAAATTTTATTTTCTGAGATTTAGTACTAATCATTGCAAATGGTGTATCGTTGAAGAAGTGTATTCTTGTTTTTGTTCAATGCGCATTGCTAGCTCGATACACACATTGAAATGGTATTCATTATTTGAATTTTGATTGAAAAAAGAAAAACGTTTTTGTAGCCATTTCATTTGAACTTTTTGAAAATAGAAACGTCTCATATCATAAAACTTCCTTTTATTAGTGTCTGATCACGCCACTAAGGTGACTTCTGCATATATAGGTTCCCATTACATCAAAGCTCACAGCAAGTTCACAATTCCTACACTTATAAAGATGTGCAATTTTTAATATAATATGGCACCGTCGTTTAGGGGTGTCAGTTTTTATTTACATTCCTAAGAACTCGGAAGCACTTGTAGATTTCTGCTCTTAGTAATCAAAAAGCATACGGTAGATTCCTAAGGACGGGAAGTTAACGTTTGATAACCATTCCATTGTGTTTATGTTTCTTGGGAATGAGAATCTTAACACTTCTAGTATCGCTGTGATTTATAATTATTCTTTTGCTTTTCAAATTATGAAAATTTTGCAGTATACTACTACGATATTAGTAAAGACGGCACACCACTCTTTATTGATACTTTTTATTTTAGTGAGACATAAAAATAGTCGCAAAAATTAAGAAAATTTTCAATCAACAATGGTACGTGAATCTAAGATCCCAATGATCAGTTTCCTTGGTAAATATATTGCCATTTGATGTCTTATATTGTATCAGTACGCCACTAAGATCCTCAACAGGTGATAAATTGGTGGTGATATAGGCATCAATACAACTGCCAAGTGCAATGCCGATTTTGTAGCCGTTTTCATCATTTGTCTCCTTTTTTATTTAAATATTATTTTAAGATAAATGAAAAAGATATCCTTACTGTGCCTTCTGTGATGGTGATATCACATTGAGATGTATCCTTGAGCTGTCTCAAACATCCAATCGTATCACAATTAATTTGGTCGAGTGAAACGCACGTCGTTCCAGTACCTTCACCACATTCGCTGGCCGATGGCATTTGTACACCCATCAACACGACTTCTGCTACGGCTTGATCATGTGTCAATTTACAATCGGATAAATCGATTACTAAAGATTATTTAAAAAAAATAAATTAGAATTCAAGTTTCATTTCGAAAATATTTTTTCGTTTCCCCTATGATGTATTTCAATTTGTCTAAACCTTCAAAAATTTGTTCGATAGTAATGATGTAAATTTATGTTCATATCTAACCTGGATTGCCAACTGTCGTTCCAAAAAGCACCAGTAAAAAAAATGAGATTTGATGCATTGAGTTTATTGAAGAAAATGTGTGCAGTAAAAAATCTTTTTTCTGTCTCTTTTTCTACTCTAGTTGCGCTGATGTACAAGAGGGTAAGTGTATTTATTTATGCATGTTTTGTTGACACTCTTCGTCGCTTGATTAAATATCGACAAAAACTGTTTGCTATTAGATTGTCACAAATTACCGATGCAAAAATGAGAAAGGTACAAAAACATCATTATTTGTATTGAATAAACTGGAAGAAAAAGAAACATTAACTGGTCTGTGAAGCAAAAAAAAATAAGATTTTAATAAACTATTCTCATTTCAAAATTAATTTCATAGAAATATTGTGTAATCATCCGAAATATACGCGCACTATCGAAAATTCAAAATTAGTGATGCCAAATGTAATGAGAGTTTGTCATGAATTGAAGTTTTTTCATAAATGATTCATCTTATTGACTAAGTCAATTGAGGCACATAGTGAATCAGATACAATTTCATGAGCTCTATGGAATGATGTATGTTTCACCTAAACAAAATTAATATTTCAGTCACGAAAATTTTTGGAACAGTTTTAAGAGAGAACCAATCATGCGTCTTTTCTAAATAGGCACCGCCAAATTTTCGTTAGAAATGTCATGTAGTATTGTAAGATAGATAAAAATGAAAATAACATCGATTTATCTCATTGACTAAGCTATACAGAACTCCGCCGATTTTATATAATGAAATCATCATAGAAGATCAAAGTTAAATAATATCGGAAAAGATATCGTAAATTCCAAACAAATTATGCGCATAAAGATAGATCATGTATCATCGAAGTTTGGAAAAACTAAATAGGTATCGAATAGGGATAAATTTGTGATTATTGTATGTGTCATGATTCTTTAGTCCTGATAAACCCATTCATCAATTATACATTATTTGGCAGATCTTTCTAAGTTGAATCTAACTCTTTTGAAAAGAAAGAAAAAAAATGCGAAATACTTTCAATTCTGAAAACCTCTTTTAAAATTTCGTACTACATCTATTTTTTCAGTGTAGTAACGTTCATTAATGAATGATCACCCTAATGAGATCGTTCAACTAATAAATGTGATGAATTTTTGGAACACAATCTCTACTCTAAAAAAGGAGAAAAGTATAGATATACATCAATAATGAAACTTTTGAGCTTTGGATGACTTGGGTATGGGTAGGCTTAACACGCTCAAAACCTGACCCATATCTCCTTAAAAGAATGAACAATGCTCTTCTTCATGTCCAAAAGTATCTTGGATTTTCGTGCTAGTATATAGGTGAAAGGAACTCCTAGTGATATTCTAAAGGTTAATTTTGCTCTATGCTCATATCCTTACAGTAATAGTCATAATATTCCTCCGCCATCCCTATAGGTCATACGGGGATGGGTCAAAAAAAACTATAAAGATTTTTCTTAATTTTTGATAAAATAACGACAACCTACATTACCTATATTAAATATCAGGTCTCAAAAAAATTTCATCCTTTAGTTGAGCCCTGGAACTGAAAGAGTTAGTAAAATTGTTTTAAACAAATATAAAAAAATTAGTATTTCTTCGATGTTTACAATCATATGAAATGGCTGAAATAGTTACTACAAGGAGCTTTTTTTTTCCATTATTTGTTTAAATAATAAATATTTAAGAAGAATTTCTTTTTTGAAATGTCCAAAAAAAAAGTTTTTGATTTTAATTTGAGGACTTCAGTTTTTTGAAAAATATGCTCACGTATTCATTGCTATTATTTTTTATAAAGATAAAAGAAAGAATTTTATTTTGCTAAATAGAAAATAAAAAGAAACAATGAGACAGCGTATGAATAGCAGTTTTCTTCGAAGAAATAGCCTTAATTTCTAATATTTTCGAGTAAATCTTATGAAGAATATTCTCATGGTTAATTTATGGATATATTGACATTTGTCTTGAAAATAGTGCTTATTTACTTGGAATTTTCGTAATATTTTTTTTTGAAGGTAACAAAATAAAAAATATTTGTTTAAATAAAATTCATAAGAATAGTACCTATGTAATGTAAATGTTATTATCTAGCTCTATTTTAATTCCCATTGCAAACTTATCTTAATCAATTAAATGCTATTTGAAAGTAAAAGAAAATAATTAAATAATGTTGAAGACAACTAAATATATGTCGAAAACGAATCAATCAAACGCTTTTACAAAGTAATATTTACAAAGATTTGTCGTTCTTTTTAATCTTTCTATTATTAATTTTAGTGTTACAAAAGTAGCAAAGAAGAAGAAGAAGAATGTAATTTTAAAAGAAGATCCAAGTGTTATCAATGCACATATTCAAAATTCACCAATGGTATCAACAATATTCCCAATAACTAATCCATCAATAAAAGAAGAAAGAAAAAAATGTCGTCGTCGTCGTTCAATAATTCGTGAATTTAGTTTAAATACATCAACTCATGGTCTACCAGGTATTGCTCGTGGTGAAAGTATACATAATCGTTTATATTGGTCAATTGCATTTATTTTTTTCGTTGGTATAATGACTTTTTTCGTAACTCAATCTTTAATAGATTATTTTGGCTATCCAACACAAATAGATATTAATATAAAGCAAGATACATCACAATATTTTCCATCATTTAGTATTTGTAATGCTTGTCCATTTCGTCTTGATCGATTTAGTGAACCATTCTTTAATTTTACAAATTCACGTAATTTAACGCATTCAAATAATACCGATACAATGATTCCAAATTTAACTCAATATATTGCAGATTTTTTAGTAACTATGGCGAATAATAATCGAACGGAGGAATCATATTTATATCCTCTTTCTGCAATGCTTTATGCATGTTCTTATAATTCTCGTTCATGTTCTACTTCTGATTTTACTCGATTTTATTCTATAACATATGGTTCCTGTTATACATTTAATGCTAAAATGAAAAATGACAATAATAGTATACGTTCTGTACATCAATATGGTGGTCATGGTAAACTTGATTTAGAGCTTTATATTCATGGTCATCAATACGTTCCATATCATTGGAATAGTGAGAAAATTCTTCAATTCTATAATTAATATTTTATCATTTATTTTTTTTATTGAGGTTATGGTATAGTTGCTGTAATACATGATAATCAACAAGTTCCATTAGTGGATACATCTGGTATAGAATTAGCACCGGGAAGAAAACATAAATTATCATATAGAAAGAAAAAAACAGAATTATTATCACCACCATATACATCATGTTCTGATGATGTACCTCTTTCAGTCCAACACATGCTTGCTAGTTCTTACAATGGTACTGATTATGGTTATTCACAAAGTGTATGTTTACAAATTTGTGAGCAAATATATACGTATGCCATTATTCAACTATTTATTTTTATAAAAAAATTTCTTTTTCTTCTAGATATGTTGTATGCGGTTGTATCAATCCATATATGTGGACTACACGTGCAATAACTCTTCCAGGAACAAATACAACTGTAATAGCACCACTTTGCAATCTTACGATTAATAATCCTTGTTATTATCAAGCAACTGATACACTTTTAAATTCACCTTCGCTTCAAGAAATATACTGTTCAGATTGTAAACAACAATGTTCAATAACAGATTTTCTTATTCGAACATCATCTTTGTTAACACCAATGGAATGGAAGTTCGATGGAATTAAACAATTTGTAGAAAATTCAACAATTGCACTACCATCAAATTGGTCAACAGAATGGCGTAATTATATTCAAAAAAGTTATCTTGCTATTAGCGTTGTACTTGAATCAACTATTGTAGAAAGTAGTATACAATCACCACAAATTAGTTTTGTTGATCTTCTTTCTAATATTGGTGGTCAAAGTGGTCTTTGGATTGGAATTAGTTTTCTTTCTTTATTAGAATTTATTGAAATGTTTTATAGACTTATTCATCACCAATGTCATTCTATTCGATTAAAATTACAAAGACAACAACAAATTATTCCATCATAATTATTCTTTATTCTACTTTTTCGTTCTATATAAACAGACTGTTGCTTCTTTTAGTTTCTTAAAATCTCAATAAACACATATTATCACAATTTTTTCTTTATAAAGCACTGTTTTATAGGAAGAAATGCGTCAAAAATCCTTCAATATTATACATAGATTTATCAGTAACAGGTATACACATACTATATACTGTATATATATACCACTATGGCATTCGTTTGAAATCATCAGAACTAAATGAGGTATTGAGGAAATAGTGATACCATCATTTATTCTGGTCTACTTATTATTGACTAATTAAATAGGAGATCTTGTAATACGCTTTTCAAACTATTTGACCAAAGGATCGTTTAATATAGAAATGTATTTTATTGCAGAAAAGGTGAGTTTACTTTACGTACTTTTAATGTGCTTTAACATACTTCAACGTATCTCACCGTACTTTACGCACGTTGAAGTAGAAAAATATGATATTTTCCTTTTGATTAAATGCCAGCAAATGTCATGGACGCTGCATAAATATATTTGTTTCTAATAAAAACAGCTTCATCATGGTTTCATATTTGAGTTATACAAACATCATATTTTAAATTTCATCATGATAATCTTCTTTATAAGATTATAATACTTCTACAAAATTGAGATAAAAACATCTGTTTGACCTATTTTTTTACGTGCGTCATATCTTCATAGAGAAGTCTTACAATGCAAAAAAAGTACGTTTTTTTTTTCGTTAGCGAAAAGCATATAAGAAGGAACGAAAAAGTCTGTCCTTATATCAATACGTTTTTATTACTGTGAATTTGTGTCAATAGAGACAAATATGCTCGTCACCATCGCGTTGTTCGCAACGTGTGTTTGCCTTCTTGTTACTTATCTTTGGACGTTAAAATCACGTTATGAATATTTCATACGCCGAAATATTCCTGGTCCACCACCATCATTCTTCTTTGGCCACTATTTGAC
>JAJEKB010021558.1:91762-135942 GCA_022393335.1 Macrotrachela quadricornifera | reverse complement strand
AGACTTGATCGAAGTGTTTTGAGTCATCACGATTTTTTCATACGATTTCAGCTAATATCACTAATATCATACACGATCACACGTAGGATCTTGTTAAATTATACTGTATCATGGATGGCTCTGGTAAATAAATAATCTAAAAGAAAAAAAACAAATTGTATAGAAATTATACTTACTGTTTGTCAATATATCCTTAGATTCTAAAATGTAAAAATAAATTAAATTAAAAGAAACGCTTATTGTTCATTTATCTGTACATCAATAACCTAAAATACAAATTAAATACAAAACAAAAATATGTATGATCTAAAATAAAAAACCTAACTAAAATGACATGTAAAATATAAAATAAAAGAGATAAAATATAAAAAGCTATATAGTTTAACATAAAAGAGATTAGCTAAAAAATTTATAAACTAAAATAAAAAAGAAATTAGACAAAAAAATAATGAATGTTCGTTGACATATATATCAATAAACTAAAATAAAAGAAACATAAATTAAATAAAAATACATATATATGATCGGAAACAAAAAAAAATTAAATATAAAGAAATATATAATCTAAAATAAAAAATTTAATTAATTAAAAAATCACATATTGTTCATTTATATATATAGATAATAACACTACACTAAAATACAAAATATATCTATTATTTACTGAATACTCACTCGCTTCTACAAGTATATTATAAAGCTGGACATACTGCGACTATACGTCATCAGTATGTCATACATAGTCGTATACAGGCGCATAGGGTGATTTACGATCGTTTACGATCGTGCGTATTCGACCTGGGAAGATGGCTCCTAATACGAACAAATTCAATTATTTGTAAACTACCGCTAATTACTTAATTGGCTTTCAAGATCATGAAATGATTTTTACACTATTCGATGCAGCAGATATTTCTGCACTCAGATATGTAAAAATTTTTTTTATTGGGAGAAATGGATTTTTAACAGACGAGTTACTCTTATCAAATGATAACCTGTTCGTATTATGAACTTTCGCTGTATTAAAAAAAACGAAAAACATAAGGTAAAAGAAAATACCATTGAAAAATAAAAAAAATAAATCAAGTTATAATTTAGCAATCACATGAGAAAAGTGTAAAAAAAATGTTATGAAACAAATGATTAATTTTTAATCAATTATAAATGATGCATAATTTGATATTTTAATTGTTGTAAATTGTCAGCTGATGGATTAAATTGATTCAACATCTTGTCCATATGATTTGGTTGAAATTCAAATGATTGATTATAAATTATACTTTAACATTTTTGATCGAAATTATATACGAACATTAACTGTGGTCCGAAATTTCGCTTACCACCACATAATTCACTTACAGTCCAGTAATATTGTCCCATACAAAAGAAAGGCACTGTTGTTTTCCGATACAATAAAATGCTTAAATCTGATATCATTTCTGAATCACGTGCTTCATTTGAATCATCTCCATATAAATTCATTACAGGATTTGAATATTCGATAACTTTAAGGAAATTCTTTAAATCATCAACATTTAATTGATCAATCATCGCTGTGAGTACAGAATAATCTCTTTCATATAATTTAATTTAATATTAAACTCCTTATAAAGATCATTATCTAATCCACCAATAATATATACTTTTTCAGTAGATAAATCATTTTTACTTAAGATATATCAAAAGTAATGACGTCAGTATGTTATTTCCTTAGTAGAATGCCTCAACAAATTTTCTTTTCTCATATGTTAATAGAGAAAAAGATGCTCTTTTTTTCTGTACTTTTTGATCACTGTTCAACTAGTATCATAATAATACATTTCGATAAAAATTACTTTTATTTACCGCTTTACTAATATTTCAGGGAGATTAAGTGACTTATAAGCTTTGCATGTTTACGTTTCAGTTTTCGACTACTTCATAAGTTGTATCAGAGATCAAATTACACCAAATAATGCAACGTGAAAATCTCTACAAGTTTCTACAGAACAGTTTATTTTACATTTGAGATAAGCAAAAGCAATTTCTTCTTGTATAGAAAAATATGCCTTGTTTGGCGGTAACAGAACAAGACTTTGCTTTCCCTCGAAACAAAAAATGAACAATTTAAAGAAGTGGTCTTATGCAGGTTGTAGAGCTTCTCATAATGTATCTTTTGATGTATTTTGAATAAAGGACATGAAGTGAAAAAAGATGAAATTAGAGGAAATGAGTCCATATTGTGCCAAAAAAGTGTCGTTTTCCCACTAATGAAAATTAGTCGTTCAAACTTTTCCTCATTATGCACATAAAACGTGAAACTATGAAAAACGCGATCATATGTAACTTGTACAGCTTTTCACGCTGCATTTTTTGGTATAATTTGATCTTTGATACAACCTATGAAGTAGTCGAAAACTGAAATTTAAAAGCGTATCGATGTGAAATATTAGTAAAGCGATAAAAAAAAGTAATTTTTATCGAAATTTATTATTATGATACTAGCTGAACAGTAATCAAGTAGTACAAAAAAATAGAGCATCTTTTTCTCTATTAACACATGAGAAATGAAAATTTGTTCTGGCATTCTACTAAGGAAATAACATGCTGACGTCATTACTTTCGGTATGCCCTAAGTATTTATTTAAAAACTTCAATGGATGTTCTTAAAATTGGAAAATTAATTTCGCGAAAAGAATTTAATTCATTGAGTTTTTGTTTTTCTTTATTTCATAATAAATTTTTTAGAGTTCACAAATAAAACCATTTTTTTTAAGACTAGAATAATCTTGCAAGATGAGAATAGAACGAAAATAGCTAAGTTATCACGGCAATCTATAAAGGAATCGTGAGATGTAAGCTTGTTACTATTTTCTTAAAAAAATCGCTCAATTTTACAATCAAAGAGGTAAAAATACGTTCAAAATGTTAAATGAATATCATTAAAAAAATTATATATTTTAGCAGTTATTTGTAGTTAGAGTTTTATATATTGCCTTTAGGCTTCCTCAATACTAAACTAATTTCAGTGTAATAATGTTTCTCAGTCTGTCACATAAATTATCACTAACAACTATCAATAGTTGTTTAACTATAATTGTTCAATGTAGGACAATATCCAAATATTTGAATAGAGATCACTACGACATAGCATTTAATATCTATTTTTATAATAGCTGCTCAAGCTCGTTATTAAAGCTGTCTATGGTTCCAAGAGAATCTATAATGGATAAATTCAACAGTACAAATGAAGTTTTGAATAAATTAAATTTTTTTTGAAAAAAATCAAACATTTGCCTTCTTCAAAAGAGGAGCAAGTGTCTGCGAATTACTATTCCAATTGAAACTTCTATCTCTTATTTAATAATTAAGATGATACACAGTTTTCCATATTGAATAACGTTCACATAATTTACAATAAATTTCAATATATTCGAATCGTCGCCAAACTTTTCGACGTGGATAACTTTTGTACCAGTTATAGATTTGAATATGTCGGGCATTTGAAGTAGTATTGCAATCAATTTGAGTATAATCGAGTTTTGTTTGACATTTCACACAATAAATTTTGATTCTAAGTTCAGGCCACCAATATTTATAGTCTTTCCAGCTTTCTTCGTTTGGACCTAACCATTCGTGAAATGATTCTGTAACTAAACTGAGACTTTGCTTATCCAACTGATACTCATTTTGCAGCAGACCATTTCGATAATGTACAACTTAAAATAAAAACGACAATCAATTCAGTTCAACAACGAACTATCGATTAATACTTACTCAACACATAACCTCTCTTCTCTGGTTTAATTGAATCTGTAAATGGATGTATACTGATATGTCGATGAAAGAGTGCAAATGTGAATGGAGTAATTGAAGTACATATTCCAGTTTGAGTATAAACCATTGTATATGGATTAGTTTTTTGTTGACGTCTTCTGAATAGATACTGAAATTTATATTTTTCATTTCGAATGATTGTCTGTTGTATGAGTGGATCGAATTTATCGACTGTAAGTTTAACTGAAAAGAAATATCAGAATAAAAAAAGTATGTGCACAAGATAGATACTTAACAGATAACACTCACGTTGATCATAACGAACTATTGAATTGACAATTATAGCATGAATTCCATTTTGTTTTTGTTCAATTAATAATGTAACATCCTTTGTATCGTTATAAATTTTACAACAGTCAATAAATCGAGTATAAAGATTTGAATTTCCTAGTGTATCATCGAGTTGATTAAATAATTGATACTTATCAGGCGATAATTCTGGAAGCTCATCGAATGCATAATAAATTTTTCGGTATACTTCAGTAACAAGATCGTCTGAAAATGAAAAGAGATATTACATTTTAAGTATATTAGATAGGTATTTGTTTAGTTAATATGAGAGCTAGCACAAATTTTAGACTTTGTCAGGTCCTGGTGATAATGATAAAAGTATTTGAAATGATCACTTACTTGGACAAATAGAGATTTCAACAGTTTTATTTAGTTTTGAATATGTCACATTGATTTTTTCCTCGAACAAAATGTCTGAAAAATTAAAGAAAATAGCTTGCACAATAAAAATCATATCAATGAGCACTCATATACACGAACCTAACATTTCATCTTTCATACATTTTATCCATAAATGATCAATTTGTGTTTCAATTAAATTATTAAAGTATCGATTTGTTTGTGATAGATGGCAAAGATCACGGTAATTGAGATATGGAAGTATTTCATAGATTAAAAGTTCAAGTGGAAGTTGAGTAAGGAAAGACAATGGTATTGAATTAGACAAAAGCGATTCTTCTTTTTCTAATGGAAACAACCGTTTAATAGGCAATTTTTGTTGTTGTTTTTGTTGTGAATGAAAACACTTTAAGAGCGTTTGTCCCATTTGAATCGTTTTGCTTTTTGCTGACGTTTGGAAAAGAAACTAGTGTATGATATGTATATTAACAAACACTGCAAACAAAGAAACATATACATAGTTGAGTAACTGTACATCTTGAATAAATTATTAACAATAAAAAAAACAATCTTGAGGAGGATGAGGGTGAAACATCTACTTTGGTTTGAACTATCATATATGAGAAAACACTCCTTCATTTTATTTCATCATATGCTTGTAACTAATACTGTTATATTTTCGATACAAATACTTCAGAAGAAGCTATAGTAGATTGTGCTATACGACTTAAAACTTCACATAAAAATTGATTGGAAGATTTTTATATTATACATATGTGCAAAACATGGAATATTATTTTCAAATTATCAGGCTGAATTGTATAGAAGAGTTTCAAGAAAAAAGGATATATTGATCTTTTTATTCCTTTGCAAGAATGAAAATATAATAGATTCGTATCACAATTTTGATCTGGAAGAATATATAAAAAAAATAAATAGTATAGTGGCAATTACCGATGAATAATACTTCGAAATGATTGAAATCAAAGAACAATGGATGAATGCACGAGCTATGAATATAAAATGAAAACAAAAAAACTAGATAAAGAGGCGACAAACGTATCTTTTTGTCTTTCTCTTACTATATTAATCACTAACCTATACAGTCTCTCTTTTACGTAAACAAAAAAATAAGCAAGCAATCAGAAAGAAGAGCCCACATACAACGTTTTTTTTCTTGTTGTACATGTAACAAATATTACTTATAATTAAGATATATGAAGAGAAAAGAAAGAAGATATGCGAACTAGCTATTTCACCTTAACGGAACATGTGCAAGTGGCCATAGACGAAAGCCTGTAGTTCGCCGATTTTCTTTTTTAGTTTAAACATGCAGATATTGTTTACTCATGTAGCCGATTTTATGAAATAATGGACATTGCAATGCATTATTTCGCTATAGAAAAATCAATGGCTGCAATTACATGATAATGCAACATATTCCATGCATTGCAATTTATTATAAATTTTTCATCCATTATGATGCGTTAAAAATAAGACCCATTGCAATGAATTAAAACAACTAATGTATTGTAATGCATGGTTTACATAGCATTATCATATGATTAGGTTTATTACAGATTTAAAGAATTTTCTTGCATTACATGATTCACACGTTACAGTCATTTAGATAATCTAATGAAATTAACTAATTCTAATGCACTAACTTCATAAGCTCCTCGATCTACCATCACATTATACATTTTACTGCCGATTTTATTTTAAAACCCGCTTTTTATCGATGAATTTCTAAAATACCAATTAGAAATTCATTAGAACATATTGTAGACAACAAAAACATATTACGCATTGACAGATAAATGTCAAAATTTCCTCTTACGTAAGAAAAAACTATAATTTTGAGCAAATTTCCTTCCAAATTGAAGGAAAAAAAACAAATTGCAAAAACAATTTTCAACATATTCTTCCAGAACTATCAAAGAGAAAAAATAGGAAAAAGACAAATTTTGAGAAGAAAGCCTGATCGTATACTTGTTTTTAATGAATGAGAAAAAGAAAACTTGAGAGAAATGCGATCATTGTATGTAGTGTACTGTACTGGACTCTAAACTCCAACCCCGAGTTCGATTCCATTAGAGTTGGAGTTAGAGTTATGAAAAAAATACCTTTCTGAGTTGAAATTCGAATGATTAAGAGGAATTCTTTTGAAGCTAATGTCGAAGTTATATTAGTAAAATATGAAAATGTTTATTTTTATAAGCAGCAAATGTATTTCATAAGTCAAATAACAAGCATAAATATACTGTTAACTTCAGTATCATTTGTACCTTTTGCTGATGTAACAAATAATAAAGCTTTACATGTCCTACAGAGTACAAGTTGTTGTTGATGATCGCTCACGACAATATTATGATAAAATTGCCGTCACTCACTTGACTTGATGCTATTTTCTTTTCTACGAATTTCTCTAATTCATTATTACCTTCTATTAATCTTTCGAGATTTTTTTTAAAATTCTTTTAGCAATTGTTTCTGTAATTATTAGGAAATCATCAAAAAAAATTTTAATTCTATATTAATACAAGCTAGGCACTTCGATTCGTTTTCTAATTTCATCTTGTGATAATGCGTTTTAACTAAGAAAATGACCAAGACATCACCAAACTACACAAATAATTCTGGAATTTTTTGGAATCATAGTTGGAGTCGAAAAATTAGTCGTTTGTTGAGGAAACTAACAGTATTTTTGTTAGCTCAAATGATATCATCGAAAAATGTGTTTTTCTTGAATGAAGTAAGAACATATGCATGTTTTTACAGATTTTCATACTTAAAAGGAAGTTCTTGAAATAACTTTGATGAAGAAAAAACTTTTTTAAATCTTATTCTAGATTCCTTGACCTGCACTTTATTTATCTCTTTTTCTTTGCTAAGAATAAAATATCGATTATTGAAACTTTTTTGTAACAATGATGTTATAATGTAGTGAAATTCAACGACTTATAGAAAATTAAAATTTGTTCTTTAGTAATTTATTAAAATCAGGAAGTTTTCCCTACAATCAGGCGAGTCAGAAGATTTTTTCAAAAAATTCTAAGAGACATCAGAAAATTTTTTTGAAATAAGATTAAACAAAAGTGGTAGGCAGCCTTCTCCTGTAGAGGCAATATTGTCACTGTTAGTTTACGAATTCTTGTGACTTTTCTCTATTAACTGAGTTGAGAAATAAAGAAAAACGACAGGTAGTTATGAATATGTCTCCTTATCTCGAATTGAAAGTCTTAAAATAAAAAAACTTGAATGAATCTATGTTTGTATACCTTTCCATTTTGCTCATAATACAACCTCAGATCCATCATTTCTGCAGCTGAAACAGGCAAAAAAACAGATTGAAAAGACGCTGAAAAACTACGAACCGATCGATTTCATAATACTTGAACATGTTTCTTACGGCAAATTCACGTTGACTCTCTAGAAAATCGCTGATTTTTCAGCCAATCCCGATTGGAATCAGAACCGGACGAGCACGAATAAAGTGAGATTTCTCTATGTTCTGACATTCCACTACACCTATTTTTCCTCTTCTCCTTTAAAATTCCTTTTTTTTAGTCGCGTTTTTCTCTTTTCTTACCGAAAAGCAGGATGTTGGCAAAAACATGTGTGAATATATTGATTAATGTTACCACATTATATAAAAAGACACCATAACATAAACTGATATGTTTGCCACTCGAGTTATGCAATTGAGACTAAAACATATAATTTTACAATGATCGAGTTCGTCAATCAATTATATTTTAGATGTAAACTTGTCATTCTCCCACGAATTTCACCATTTTTCCTGATTTAAATCGACATATAAAATCATAATTTCCTTTTCACTTTTCTTGACCATTTTTCTCGACTATAGAGGAAGCTTACGATGTGAGTCTAACAAGAAATGGATAACTCGTAGCGTAATCCACACGTCAAAGTGAGATGAAGTCTCCACGTCGGCTAAATATGCCCTAAAGCATAGATGGAATAGATAGATCGGCCAGTCTATCGGTTCCATCTTTGCCCTAAAATTCTCTTAGATCCGATAGAATTTCTTCGGCAAGAGAACCAACAACAGTATGATGTCAGAAGTTGGAGATTTCTCTATATTGAATACTGATAAAATATTGTATATTGTGTCCAGTAATATTTGACCATTCAAAATTGTTGGATTGATTACAGATCCTTGGTATGATGTTAGCTTACTTTATGCGATTGATTTACTGTTAAAATGAAGCAACTCCTATCTTCCTGCGTTCTCCGTATACGATTACATTTTGGAGGATCGTATATCACCAGATGATACACAAAGAAATATTATCGTATACAAAGAAATACAGAGGAAAACGAAAACCATAGACGAGCTTTGTTTGTCCATAAATGATCGTATTTCTGCGCATAAGACTAAGGAATTATTCAATTGCAATACTGAGCCATATAAAATGTTGTATCTCTCCGATTACGAGCGTATCTGTTTGATATAGGTCAATATTGACAACGACTTAATGCTACTTGAAAGAAATCGGATATGATGGAATGAAAAGGCAGAAAACAGGTGCGTCATAATAACCAAAAAGCAGGGGATCGTACAATCTACCACATACATATATGTCGTTTTCTATAGAATGCAAGAAGATGACCATTTTTGGCTGTGAAAAATCAAGCGTTTTCGATAGTACAGGATTAAACGATTTCTTACAAACATTAATTTACGCTACGAAATGAAAAAATGATCAAAATCATGGAAGAATTACTGAAATTTGAAAAAAAACGAGAAAATACCGTTTTCACAGGCGCAACCATCTGAAAGAAGGAACAAAAAGCCAAAACGATGTTTAATTAATTCTGATCGTTTCTATTTCTGTGTGCCTACTTAGTCAGATCTTTTTTACTCTTCTACGTCATATTCAACCTACACTAATGACATGCAAGTTTCGCCGAATTTTGAATACTATTGTATCAATGTGTTTTAGTTTCCTTCGGGCGAAAACTATGCATCTTTTTCTTCCCTTTTTTTATTAAAAATTGTCTTTTTTAAGAATGCTGGGCCTCTTTTTTTTACAGAATGTTGATGGGATACCAGTGTATTTTGCCTACTATTTTAGAATGACCATCGAAAAATGCTCGACATTTATTCATTTGAGATACTCGTTATAGAATTTTTGTATTCGAAATTTTTCTTTTCCAGTTTTTTTTGAAGATTTTGAGACATTTCTGTAATTATGTGTGCTTTATTCTACTAGTATCTTCACATCTGTTCATTTGCCGATATAAAGAACATAGGCAAAAATATTTTATAACGATATGACAAGAAACAAAAACCAAGATAAATCGAATATGGTATACAAAATTTTTACGATTCTATCGGCATGACTTTTGCAATATGCCTGCATTTTTCTGCCAAGAAAACTTTGCGTTGACAATTCGTGATTATTTAAGAAATAATTGTGAAACTCTGTGCAATCGGAATGACTATTCTTTCTAATTCTCAATTCTGCATCAACAAAATTTCTTGTGGTTTGATTTCTATTATCGCTTATTAAAGACAGATATAGCAAAAAGATACGGAGCTAATTTTTATGCATCAGGAATATGTTTACTACCATGAAGATAAGCCAGGAGATTATTATTCCCATGTTTAACACTGCTCTTTCTCCTCTACGCTTTTTTTTTACTGACTCAAAATGTCGCTAAAAACGAAGCCATCGAAAAATTGAGAATCAGGAGAAATTCCTGAAAATCAGAAAGTTTAGCAACCCTGATTACAATGCATTGACATGCATTGAAATCGTACAAAATAATGGAAAATAATGAATTATTTTTCCATTATTTATCCATTATCGGCTACATGGATATTCATATTTTTTAATGTATGAAGAGAGACTATAAGCAATATATGTATAAAGTATCTCAATACGCACGAATCTCACGATGGGCAACATAAAAAACTATGCCATAGGTTCGACAAAAGTTATTCATACATATCTATATATAAAAGTTTAAATTTATTTTACTTGTAAATTTTTGGAACTCAAAACTTAATCAATTTTATCTTTCAGAGGATCTAATGAAAAAATCAAATTCATGAGATAGACTAAAACTTTTTTCATTTACATTTCTGGAGACGAGCTGTTTTTCTTCATTTTTTAAATAGAGTCTGTTCAAACTCAATTGATGTTACTTCTAAAGATAGCTTGAGTGTGGTATTTTAGTGTAGTTTATGATTGAATGTGATTTGCTTTAAGAAAACCTATGAGACATTAAATATAACCAACTATCACTACAATTAATTCGCTTAACAAAATACTATTTGTTTTTTCGATATTTTCTAGAGTTTTACTGGTTTTGGTTTATGTAAATCTATATAATCGAGCTAGGAGTCTACAACGAAGAGAAATAAATAATTGACTCATAGAGCATATTGTATAGGATTTTTTTTTGTAGCAAATCGCAATTAATCATATTCTTCATTAAAATAAAATATTCAAGCTGCCTTCACAAATAATATCACTCAAGACTTATCTGAGGGTGTTCTTTTTCTAGGTTTGATATGGATACTTACATCTTCCGAAGAAAACGTAAATACACTTTATTAACACTTGATTGATTTGACAAATCAATACTGAACTACTCCTTTATTACGGACACGGTGGCTATATATATATGAATCAGCTAGGAAACAACCAATGACATCGAGTGGAAAGCATTATGAGTAGAAAGAATCCCTAAAAATATCCAAATAATAAAGAGAAAAGAGAAAAAATAGTAACTGAACCACTACATTTAGTTTTGTCAATCGAAAAGTAAGAAGTATAGTTAGGAGTGCAAAAGAAAAAAGACTCACTAATAATAAGAAAAATTCTTTGTAAAATGAATTGTACTTTTCATTTAAGGATCACCTTAGAGACGATTTTCCACTTAAAATAAACCTTTTAGATTGAAATTTTCAAGAATAAATGATCCTGATGAGATACACTCATGGTAAAAATTTCAGTTCCAGCATAAAAACTTATCCGACGATAGTAAATTCTATTTTTTTCAGCTCAGGAATCGAATTTAAAAAGAAAACCACTCGATAAAAAGTTTATTCTCATTGAGATCTTGAAAATAAAAATAAAATATTGATTATAGCTGGATCCAGGAGAGAGTTATTTTAATATGTCTGCTTGAAAAATCATATTCTGAAAAGAAACATTAACAAAGTTTTACAAATAAAAAAAGGTTTCTAAGGAAGACTCTTAATATGAATTCTGCTATTGAATTTCATCAAATTTAAATGACAAAGGTTCTCATATAAAATTAAATTTAATGAACAAATTTTTCTTTTCTTTTCTATGATTACACAAATACAACATCACATGAATTATCTGTATATTATTGTAATAAATTAATGAAGTCAGATCGCGTGTTTAATGAAACAAATTAGAACAAACAATTTCAAAATATCGATGACACTAAAAATACACATATAAAATGATATGTGTTTAGTAAATAAAAACCTATTGAAAATTCCTCTTAAATTAGAGATTATATTCAATATAATTTCCTATGACCTTTCAATGAATAAGTGTCTTTTATAACGTCTTGTCACCCGTTCAAACCGAAAAAAGATTCATGTTATACTACTTTATTATACAAACATTGATTGAAAAGAGAAAGAAAAAAGAAATAATTGCTGCAATAGATCAGTCTTATGCAATAGTTAAACAAATAAAAATGCTGCATTTAAACTATATCGTAATGTATTCATCTTAAAATTAACATAACGAATTGAATTGTTTAAAAAAAAATACGTGTCTTAAATGATAATATAGACTATGCGAGAATGAAATAGTTGATTATTTTTAATAGAGAAAAATCATCTGAAAATAGTAATATTAATCTCTTCGATAAGATTATTTAAAATACCAATATATATTTTATTTTCTATTTATATTTTAATGTAAATAACATAAAAGAAATTCATTTTATCTATTTACTAATCATGCCTTTTACACCTGTCTCGATCTCTCTCTCTCTTTTTTTTTGATGAATAATATATCGTTTTAAATGTCCATTTGAGAACATTTTACATAAATCTAACAAAAAGATTCATTGATAATAGTACTCAAGTACATAATATAATAGACTGACGATGTATTGATTATGCAATGTTTTATTTCTAGGTCATATGTGTCGAAATAGACAAAGAAATCTTTTCCTCATAATATTCAATATAATCTTTTTTTTTTCTTATTGATTGATTATTTTCTTTTTCATATGATGATTTGATAAAATTAAATAAACTAGATGTCTTACTACATTTTTTCAATTCTCTTGAGCAAAAAAAAAAAGGAACATGAGTGTATGTGCATGTTTGCATAATACCTTACATATGAATCTCTTATATATATAAAATCATTAAAAAATTCCTTACGTTCAAGGATAATGTCTCTTATAAGAAAAGAACTATTAGCATATACTTCTCAGTTGAAAACATCAACTTTTCAATTTTTACTGTTATCTATTTGCTATGCTAAGACAACAAATCTTTATCTATATCGTAAATATACGTAAATACTTATCATAGTAATATGTAACGACCTAGATATGGTCAAAATATAACAAGCAGGTGTTAGGATATTAATCGTATCAATCGTTACTATTATTTTGTCCAGACATATTAACCTTTGATTTAAATACCACTAAAAGAATATAATAAAAAAAAAAAGAAGAAGAAGGAAATGAAATTTTATTGATTGTATTGTCCTTGATTTTGCTGCCATTGCCAGCAGACATGAATATTATAATACCTATCAAACAGGTGTGTTACATCATTGAATAGTTCCTTTTTTTTCAATCTTTGATTCGTTTTTCTTTTCATATGTGTACTCTTCGTGTTTCTTACTTTATCCCATTCTTCCTTTTCTTTCTTACCGTCATGCAAATATTGCATTCATACATACACACACGCATGTGTTCTCTTGTGCGTTTTGTCGCTGTCATTTGTAGTAGGTGTTTTTGTCAAATCGCTTGTGTAAAGTAAAGGTGCATAGAATGAAACGATTTCGACTCTTGGCTACTCGTTTTTTTTTATTTTTTATTTTTTTCTAGTAATAATAAATAAACTAGCTCATTACCACCTACACAATAAACTGAATCATTTTTTCATCAAGAAAAAAAAAATCATAGGTAAGAATCATATTATAAAAACTAGTAAATGACTCATAGAAAAGAAGGAAAGAAAACATATTTTTTTAATAACAATCACACACATACATCATTGAAGCAGTCTTGTTTTTCCTTTGCCAAGCGTTACTATATCAGGTAAATTATATATTGCGTCTTCTATTTTATTTTAAAAATAAATATACTAATCGTGAAAACTGATAATTATGATTGTTTGACCTTTATACATTTATATATTTATGAGAAAAATTGCAAATAAATTACAAAGTGTAAATATATCTCGCGACCTCTCTTATAAATATATATATATGTGTGTGTGATTGTCCATTCAAAAGAAAAAACATAGAGAAAGCCTTGACATGTAAAGTAAAAATATGTATAGTAGTTTGTTGAATATGTATAAGAAGGCGATCGTTTGACATTTATTTAAGAGAGAAATGAGCGGATGGACACAGGGTCGGACATACATAAATATACTTTGATCATTTGTCTATCGGTGAATCGAGTAACAAAGAGATATCAAAGTTGTATTAGCTTATTTCCTTTTCTTTTTTCGAAATCTCAAGAGGTTAAGTACGAAACTACTCGAATTTAACAAGATATTGATAACAGTAACAAACATCACGAATGATAAGAAAAGTTTATTGACTTTGTGGATTTTTTTTTTCTTCCATCTATTAATTGAAATATTCAGGGTTTGTAAAGAGAGAAACCTTTCATAGTAACTTATAAGTAAACATCTTTCCTTTTCTTGTTTTTGCTGTATGTATAGACATTTCGTGTTGAACATATGTGTCCAATTTGCTTTGGCATTTCTTTTTTTTTTTGATTGTTTGACCTGTGTCTCTTTCTCTATGTATATATATTGTATTTAATGTCTACCATAAAAAACAACGAAGTTTATACTTAATACTAGCATGAGATTCATCTTTTACATATGAGAAAAAGTTCATAGTTAGTGTAATGAATCATTTGTATACTTGTTATAATATCGATTAAACGTTGAAGTATTCTTTACACTTATTTTTAACTGTTAACAATGAATTGTTTTATGGCAATAATTGTTGAATATTGGTCACAATGGAAAATAAATGAACAATTATATTATCGTACGTATATAGACATCATTTGAAATGATTTA
The DNA here is from genome assembly GCA_022393335.1 of Macrotrachela quadricornifera. NCBI lineage: Eukaryota > Metazoa > Rotifera > Eurotatoria > Philodinida > Philodinidae > Macrotrachela > Macrotrachela quadricornifera. The sequence continues at coordinate 121,190 of JAJEKB010021558.1, read as the reverse complement.
TATATCATGACCATGATCATTATTGTTTTTTCTTTTTTGTTCAATAGTATATATGAGAGTGGAGGTGGTATCAGCTTTTGTTCCTTAATTTCAATCAATAAATTGTTCATCATCTTACATCATCTATCTTTCATTCGATTGCTCTGTAATTATATAGTATAATAGGTGTGATATACTGCAAAATCTTTAGTCGCCATCGTTCATATATATCTCATTTTTTTTCTCCTTTGTCCAAAATAATTAGTTTTACAGGTTTAAATTACTCCTACTCATGCCAATGAATATAGTTATTCACACGCCTCCTGTCCATCAAACGAATGGAGATGAAAAAAAAGAGAATAGATATTCTAATCTATTTTAATTTTAATATGAGGTCATCGAAACACGACAATCTTGATCGTTTGAATGGAGAGACTAAAATAAAATTTAAATCAACGAGAAAGAAAGAGAAAAGGACAAGAACGGGCAAGTGAGAACGAAAGACAATGACCGAAAGAATGCTTTATGTTCTATTTAAAAAAAAAAAGTCAGTCGCCTATACATATATTCACTAGTAAAGAAAAGTAAGAGAATAGTAATTTTGAAGGAGAACATTAGAAAAAAACGAGAGAGAAGAGAAGAGTAGCTGTTCGTTCCAACTAATCATCATCATGTGAAATTTATAGTGAGAAAGAAAAAAAAAGTATGCGTTGTAAGTAATTAATTGACTAGTTTAGTAACAAAATATTATTGATAAATATATTTTTAGTAAAATATATTCAAACGATGGCTACGGCTGTCGAACAACTAGTGATTGATTCTCAATCACGTTTTCTTGAAATGAAATCTCTTCAACCATATTCAACAACAGATGAATATTTATATGCTATGAAAGAAGATCTTGCTGATTGGCTTTCAAATATGTATCCAGATTGGGATTTAATTACAGTTGATAATTTTTTTCAATGTTTAGGTATATAATTTTATATTTTTATTATTAAATAAGAATATGTTTTATTTAAATTTCTAGAAAATGGTGCTCTACTTTGTCATCATGCTAATAATGTAAATGCAGCTGCACGTAAAATGTCTTCAACATCATTATTAACAGATTGTAAATATCGTTCAGATGCTCGTCCAGAAACATTTAATGCTCGTGATAATGTTTCACAATTTATTAAATGGGCACGACGTATTGCTGGTGTAAGAGAAGTTCTTATGTTTGAATCTGATGATTTAATATTACGAAAAAATGAAAAAAATTTTATTCTTTGTTTACTTGAAATTGCTCGTTTTGGTGCTAAATTTGGTATAAGTGTGCCAAACATAATAAAACTTGAACATGAAATTGAACGAGAAATTGAACGTGATAAACACATACAAATGTCATCATTAACAGAAATAAAAAATTTACAAAGAAGAGAAGAAGACGAAGGAGAAGAAGAAGAAGAAGAAGTAGTAGTAGTAGTAGAAGAAACAGAAGACATACAAAATGAAGATGAAAATCAAAATTATAAATCTAATTTAATAAATTATTCATCTATTCATACTGATGATGATGATAATAATCAAACAAATAAAAATTCATATGAAACATATCCATTATCAAATTCTGACGATGCTGATTGGTTCACACAACGTTCAATCGATATGTCAACATATTCCAGCAAAACTAATAGTAAACGAAATGAAAATAGTGATAATAGTTATGATAATACAACATCTAATGAAATAACTACAATGAATAATACTTCAAATGAAGAATCACAATTTAACCGTACATCAAAAGAAGGAGCTAAATCAATTGAACCACGACCTTCATCATCACATTTACATAAAACAGTACGAAAAAACAAAAGAATATTTTAAATAATAAATCGATTATTACAAATGATTATTTTTAGGTAGTACAAATTGCAAATACATGTTGTTGTTCACAACGTTTTCCAGTAATACGTATTGGTGAAGGAAAATATCGTATTGGTGAAAGTGGAACAATTATTTTTATTCGAGTATATTTAAAAATCAAATATATTGATTTGAATTAAATTCTTAATCTTTTTTTTTTATATAAAGATTTTACGAAATCATGTTATGGTCCGAGTTGGTGGTGGTTGGGATACACTTGAAAATTATTTAAATAAACATGATCCATGTCGACGATCAGCTGGTAAGTCAATTAAAATTTATTATCCTTTTTTTTTAATATTATTTTATTTTATTCAATTAAAAAGCTCATCGTCGATCTGAACATTCTCATCATCATGCACATTCCGATATACCAATTCTTGCTATACCAAATACAAACATTTCTCCAAGTGTTCAAAAAAATACTCCCTTTGGTAAATCTGTAACAATAAAAACTGAAGAATTTCCTTTAGCAAAACCATCTACTCATGATACAAATCTAACTGATGCTCAACTTGTTATAACTCGTGGAGCTGATGGACGTCATCGTATTGGACAAATAACTTATAAAAAAGAAGATATTGTAAATCAACAACCTGTATGTCCTCAACATCATCATCATCATAATCATAATCAATCACCATCACCACCAATAAAACCAAAAAATATTCGAAATAATCCAGGACGTTTTAGTTCTTCAACAATTTATAATAAACAATCATCACCAAGTACTGATCAAGATTATTCATCATTAACAGAAACGACACCAAGTAAACCATCATCAACATCATCATTAGATTTTAAAGATGAATCTACTGAACAATCAATTAAATCATTTAATATAACTACAAATGAAAATCGACCTATTCGACATTATTCAATAGTTAATAAATCTCAAACAGAACCTCTTATTCATATTCATGAGCCTTCATTTAATAATACAAATTTTTTAAATGAAACAACAAATGCATCTAATCAAAATTTAAAAGCATGTATTACTGAATCTATTATTGATACTATTGATTATATTCATCCTACATCTATTGATTCTAAACATGACTTTGATATAAATGATATTGACGATATAATGAAAATTAATAAAAAACAATATCCTGATGAAGATACAACAAATATGGATAATGATAGTTTAGATAGTAGTGAAGGTATATTAGAAGAGAAAAAGAAACCGCCATCATCATCATCATCATCCCGTCCATCTTCAACAAAAAAATCCGGTGCTTATTGTTCAGCATTTTATTTAGCAGAAAAACAAAAATTTCAACAAGAACAAGCAGCTAAACGTAAACAAGCAACTAATAATCTTAATCGAAATTCAGCACGTTCAAATACATTATCAAATATTCCTGAAGCAATTAAAAAAGAAGAACATTTAAATAAGCCACGTCGTAAATTAAAAAATGTTACACAACGTTCACAATCATCTGAATTAGTTGAAAATATAAATGATATATCAAAACTTGATAAAGATTCAGGTTTTGATGAACAAGATTTTCGTCGAGAACGTTTACATTTATATGGTGATGACAATTCAAGTGTATCATCGATGAAAAGTGCAAGAAGTTCAATAGCTGGTTCAATAAATTTTGAATATAAAGAAAATAAAGCTTCTGATTTACGTATGAAAAAATTAGATACGAAACGTATTTTAAATGAAAAAGATTCATCAATAAAAACACGACGAAATTTAACTACAATATCAAAACAGGAAAATAATCCTATACCTCCAACAACATCATCACAAAAATATCGAAAAAATACTCAGCCTATTAATCTCAAACAACAACAACAATAATTACAAAATAGATCGATTGTTCTTTAAATATTTTTTCTTTTTGTTTATTGTTGTATACAGTGATCAAATAGAGTTCTTTTTTTTTTCTTTCTCGTTTTAATGATCAATATTACGACAAATATCATTCCATATAATCTATATTGATGTACAGTTTTTTGTTTTGTTTTTTCGGACACGACAATTGTTATTTAAATATGCTAACGACAATACGAAAAAAAAGAAACAGAATACATTTTTTGATTTTTATTTAAATTAAATTATATATGTATACTTACTGGAATTTTCTTTTATCTTTTCAATCAATAAGACCTATAATATTAGTACGATTGAAATAGAAATAAATGACCAAGTAATTTATTGAGTCAAATGTAAATACTTCAAATATCAAATGATATTAAAGTCGTTTTCGTATTATGATTGATTATGACATAATATAACTTTTGTATCAGATAAAAGAAAGACTTGTTAAAATGTGTCATTATATTATTATTTAAGTTGAGTATTAACGTAATAATTGATCATAACGACTAGCTCAGTGCTTAACTTATAGTAATAATGTCCCATAGGCGTATTGCTCGTTGGAACCAGCCTCAATTATTATTAGGATTCACATACAGTCCATTTTTTTTCGTTCTGTGATACTGAGATTTGAACACAGTACCTTGTGAATACATGTCGAACAGCATAACTAGTCAAATATGGCGGCTATGTTCACTATTGGCACGTAATAGTTTAAATATATTTGTTTGGCGATGAGAGTTTTCATTTGACTGAGTATGTTCAATCTCCTTCGCCGTCAGTATGCAACCTTTCATTGTTAGAGAGATTTTCTTATGTTTTTCTTCGATTTTCTGAGAAATATCGGATGACATCTTAATTAACAATGCCTTTTCATAATGTGAGGTGCACATATTGAGTTTGAATACTGTCATTTTTTCTTATGACGATCATTTTTTAGTTGTATTAGGATCTTGACTATAACGGATATTTTTTAAGAGAGGTACTCATCAATCATATGATGCATTGTATTAGTTTCTGTCGGGTGGTTCAAAATAAATGGGAAGTTTTGTTTTTGATATTTTTTCAACCAATTTGGTGAGTACATTCTTGTCTCTTTAAAAAAAAACTTAGATTTTCAGAATCCTTATGTGAAGATAATTAAGAAATATATAGATATGTGTCTTACAAATTTCAATATAAAGGAAAGTAGAAATATTTTACAAATCTTTTTCAATTTTCTAAGAATTCGTCACAGTAAATACACATGATCCTGTGATGCAATCGTCACAAAGAATTTAATATTAGCTTCTATGTTTCATTTTTCTCTGAATTTCGATATTGATGAATTCATTTCACTACTAAATGAAGAAATTAATTTAAATTTCGCGATTTAAATGATCCCTGTGAATATCAAACAAATAATTTCTTGAAGATTCACAAGTTCAATGGTGCATCTTTTGAAAAAATTCCAAGAATATATCATTTACTTATAGAAAAGTGCATTGACCTGTTCGCAGGTAACGCACTCATGTTTTAGCAACTTTCCATCTTAATTTCTCTCAAATAACTAAATATAGAGTCCTGAAATTTGGTACATAGATGTACACTACAAAGTAGTTTAATGTTCAAAATTTTCACCTCAACTCACTTCATAATTTCCCTTTTACAAGAGAAATACATGTCGGTAATGCATTCACACAAAAGGCCCTCTTTTTTTGGATGTTATCGGAGATGGCATTTCCCACAAATGCGTACGTTAGAATGACATATACTCGAGAGCAAGTTTGTAGTAGACAGTCTGGTCCATCCACTCAAGGCAAGAAATTTTCAAAACTCTTGTTCTATTCGTGAGATACACACCGATTATTGTAGTAACGCACTCAATCAATCTTATAGTGCTCGCTAAAAATGCTATTTTCACAGTCTTCACAAAAGACGGGAAATGATCTATTTATATCAAACTGTAGACCTAATATCGAAATTACTAGCAACAAAACACTGATTGAGACATGACAACGGGGAAAGGTGCATTTTTTAGGGTTTTTTGCATAAAAATGCTTCATTTTGGCTGACAATTAGTATTCCTTCTCAAAATCTTTCAAAATAGATTAGATAGATTGACGCAGAATGTAGGAAAACCTGTTTAAAAACTTGAATTAAACACAATGAATTGTACTATGAATGAAAATTTCAGCTTTCAACTTTAATAATGCTGCGCCATCGTTAGCCGGACAAGCCGACATGCAATATAAACTCTGTTGAAAAAATATCGGAACATCCGAGATTTTGCTGGTAACAGCTAGAGTTAAAAATCTAAATACTCTTTCGTCTCTTTGTATTGCTCTCTCGTCATTGTCTAAGAGGTTTTAAGCCTCATTTATATTTGAATTATTTCGTTGCCTCTCGTTAACATGAATATATCTTGGAGAATTTCAACTATTTAACTATTTTTTAACAACAAGTATTTGAAAGATCCCAAAAAATTTCAGAAGAGAATGACAGCAAGATTTGTAATGCTTTTGAAAATTTGCCATTATCAAATATTCGAGTTGTCACAGCGATCTGCTTTAATCTACTAATAACAATAGATCGAATTATGATCGTGAATATTCCAATGAAAACATACAAAATTTACCTGGTCAAACAACTTGGCGAAGAAGATTCATAAGATCGATTTGTAATTACCCTGCATTTCTCTTCATTTATTTGAGATGAATAACAATAATATTAGTTAATTAATCACACCAATTAGACGATCCTGTAACGATATACTCATATAAATACAACTCTTTTTCATTTCCTCATTATTCAGGCCACTATTCAAGCATCAATAGCAATAAAATCAAGTCAATCCAATACAATTCAGGATAAACTCGTTTTCTTTGTTTTTGTCTTTTCAGATTTATTTCTGACATGTGTTCCACAACGTTGTTTCTTAGGTTTACGTTCCAAGGTGATTATTACTTTCATAATACAGAGAAATTTTCTTAATAAGCGAAATACAAACAAGCCCGTAAAGGCCTGTTATACATGTACGTATGTGCCTGTATTGCCTTCCCACTCGGTTGTATCCATTGCGTTTCAATCATTGCAGAGAGCTTCTCTGTGTGCGCGCAAGAAGCAGTAAAAAAAAGAGGGAATTCAATTAAGTGAAAGCGATTTTTCCTTATTTATTAAATAACATTTCATAATTTCTTCGGTACAAATTCTATACACTCTCGCACACTCCTAAGATTAGAATGATTAGGAGGTAATGAACGTTGTAAAATGTTAAAAGCACGTTCATACAATGAGAGTGCCTTCGAGTAATTGCCCATACGTCGATACACCCAAGCGATGTTGTTGTAAGAAGTAGCCAAATCAGTATGACTTGCAGGAAGACTTTTTTGACGCATTTCAAGTGCTTTTTCGTAAAACGGAAGTGCTTTAGAATACTCTCTCACGTTGTAATACGCTCCAGCGATGTTATTGTAGGCAGTAGTGAATGAAGGATGATTTGCAGGAAGACTTTTTTGTCGCATTTCAAGCGCTTTTTTATAAAACGGAAGTGCTTTAGAATACTCTCCCATGTCGTCATACACTACAGCCATATTGTTGTAGGAAGTAGCCAACGAAGGATGATTTGCAGGAAGAGATTTTTGATAGATTTCAAGTGCTTTTTCAAAAGACGAAAGTGCTTTAGAATACTCTCCCATCTTGTTGTATATCTGACCGATATTGTTGTAAGAAGTAGCCAGTGAAGATTGATTTGCAGGAAGACTTTTCTGACGAACTTCAAGTGCTTTTTTGTAAAACGGAAGTGCTTTAGAATACTCTCCCATTTTATTATATACCAAACCGATGTTGTTGTAGGCAGTAGTGAATGACGGATGATTTGCAGGAAGAGATTTTTGATAAATTTCAAGTGCTTTTTCGTAAGATGAAAGTGTTTTAGAATACTCTCCCATGTTGTTATATACCTGGCCGATATTGTTGTAAGAAGTAGCCAATGAAGGATGATTTGCAGGAAGGCTTTTCTGACGCATTTCGAGTGCTTTTTCGTATAACAAAAGTGCTTTAGAATACTCTCCCATTTTATTATATACCAAACCGATGTTGTTGTAAGAAGTAGCTAAATGAGGATGACTTACAGGAAGAGTTTTTTGACAGATTTCAAATGATTTTTCGTAAGACGAAAGTGCTTTAGAATATTCTCCCATGTTGTTATACAACAAACCGATGTTGTTGTAGCAAGAAGCCAATAAAGGATGATTTGCAGGAAGAGTTTTTTGACGCATTTCAAGTGCTTTTTCGTAAAACGGAAGTGCTTTAGAATACTCTCGCGTTTTGTTATATACCGAAGCGATATTGTTGTAGACAGTAGTGAATGAAGGATGATTTGCAGGAAGAGATTTTTGATAAATTTCAAGTGCTTTTTCGTAAGACGAAAGTGTTTTAGAATACTCTTCTATGGCGTCATACACCAAACCGATGTTGTTGTAGGAAGTAGCCAACGAAGGATGATTTGCAGGAAGAGTTTTTTGACGAATTTCAAGTGCTTTTTCAAAAGACGAAAGTGCTTCAGAATACTCTCCCATGTTGTAGTATACCTGACCGATATTGTTGTAAGTAGTAGCCAACGAAGGATGACCTGTAGGAAGAGTCTTTTGACAGATTTCGATTGCTTTTTCGTAAAACGGAAGTGTTTTAGAATACTCTCCCATGGCGTCATACACCGAAGCGATGTTGTTGTAGCAAGAAGCCAATAAAGGATGATTTGTCGGAAGATTTTTTTGGCGAATTTCAAGTGCTTTTTCATAGTACCAAACAGCCTTTTTATAGTCACCTTGATCATGTTTGACTACTCCAAGTTGGTTATAACACAATGCTTTACCAATCTTATCGGATGTCTGTTCGAGCAATAATGTATAGAGTTCTTCAGCTCTATCTAACTTTTTCAAATGAAGCAACACGCTGCCTATTCGTTGCCATTCTGTTCCACGTGCATGTTCTTGTATATATTTCATGAGTATTCGAAGTTGTTGATCATCATCTGATGTTAGTGTAAGTTCTACTTGATAAAGTGACTTATTTTTGTCGTCTTGTTTAATTTCACCAATGCGGAAGACGGTGTGCATAGAGAAAAGGATTTCTTCTTCCGTCTTAAAGTAACTAAATCCTTCGATGGCGGCAAAACTAGTGGATGAGATAGAAGGATCAATAGACATTTGAAAGAGAATGCCAACCATATCGGTTTTTGTTAAGGCAACATCGGCATATCCAAGGGAGACTTCTCGATTTGTACTGGTGGATAAAAAGTTATTAAAAGACATCAGATTACCTTTTGTTTGACAGAGTTTCTCGAAATCTCTGGTTGATAGACCTTGTCCTCGGTAAACTGTAATGAGCTTTCCTTGGTAACCACTAACCTGTTGTTGATGTAGTTGTTGGATTTGTTGATGAAGATCACGAATAAAGAAGCCGATGTTAATGATGGTATCTGTATCCAGGAAACGTAGAGCATCGTTGAGCATAGAATAGACGAAAGATGGGAAAGTGTACCACCAGATTGGTGAATGTGTATGATATTCGTTCTCCAATTTGGTAATATTGATTGATGACCCGTGGTCACCTTTTCGGCAGTAAGTGACGAAATCCTTGACGGATTGTTGACCATATTCCATTTTAAGGAGAATATCCTTGAGTATTTGAGTGTACATAAAGGTGGGCTCCAGGTGATTTAAATCTTGGTCGGAAGCTTCTTCATTCACTGTGACAAAACTCACAGGAATAAAATCTCGTTCACATTGTTTAACAGCCATTTGCAGTGCGTCACTAATAGATGTAATTGATGTGTATACACCTTTAACTTTAATCCATTGATTGGCCCATTGCTCATGTAGATTTTTATTACTACAGGATACGTAAACACCATCTAATTGAGGAATATTATAGATAAGAGGTAATATTTGTTGGCCAATTGTAGCCTCTACAATTAGGAAGGCTCTGATATCGTCGAGTTCAGTAAGAAAATCGATGCATTTATCTTTTTCAATAAATATATTAACGTCGTTCACAACGTTTCTTAATTGTGCAAATGCATTTTGACAATCTTTGTTTGATTGATCAAGACAAGCATCGAGCCAGACCAATAAATAATTTTGAAAAATTCGCTTACGACGATTGATAGCAGTGTTAGTTGTGGATGCAGTTAAACTAGAAGTTTTTGATGTTGCAAAAATGTCCTCTTTTGATTTTTGTCCATCCATAATCTGTTGAATGATTCGTTAATTACCAATATGAAATTATATGTAGTTGATTGTTGTTTAGACAAAGAGAGCCCACGTCATCTATTTAAATAGTCGGTGTCTCACTTTGTCTCGATTTTTCTGCTGTGCAAAATGTTTTATTTGTTGACACTCAAGAATAAACTCCACTTACTTTCCCATTGAAAATATTGTCAGAAAGCATAGAACAAATCAATAAAAACATTCGTTGACAACATTTGAAGAATCGAATAAAGAAGCTGACAACATATTTGTTTGTATTTTTATTCTCTCTAACTTTTTTTGCTTTTTGCAGCGCAATTACGGTTGTGTCGATACATGAGATAGATTCTGGTGTCGAATAAATTTCGAAAGAACAACACAATTCATTATTTACTTTTCATTGATTCTTTCCACGAATCTTTTCTCTATCTGTCTTTTATTCGCCTGATGTTTAGATATCGAAATGTGTTATGGCAATAACACAAAGAACAAAAATGTTATTTCATTTATTTTTTTATTGTAGGTGCTGTTGATGTTGTTAGTATTGAATAAAAAACAGTGATGCATTTTGATCGAAATTAACTTGAAAGAATTTTTGTAATTTGTGAAACAAACTGTCAATAATTAAGTAATAGTTCAAATCAAAAACGCTATTTTTATTGTAAAGATGGATATTATAGTATATGTTCTATAAATTTCGATTCAAAATGGGTATGTATTCAATTGATCAGTAATTAGTTTAAAAAGATTTAGTATTTCAGATTGTGGCTGTGAGTCTCGGTCTTTCTATATTGCTTGGTGATCGCAAAAATTCATCCTGAATCATGTTATCAGCTCAAGTTCCGGCTACTGAAAATAAGAAAAATCCGTTTCAGGATCGATTCTGAAAATACATTGTGGTACCAGAATCGTTACTTATCAGATAGATATGAAATCTTCACTGTTCAATTGTTGATATTAAAGATGCCGCATAGTTTAGTATCCAATTACGTATACACTGAAATCTTTTATGTGAGAACCAAAAATTTAAATATCTTGATATAGATTTTAGTTTTTTTGTATTGGTCTGATGATTTAACGGTTTCAATTTCTCTAATGATTCTAAAGCGTTTTTCCGCGGTTCTTGTCTTGGCTCAGCTGTCTGTTCCCATTTTTTGAGACCACCGAACTCTACCTTCCTGACAGCAGCATCAACATTCAGCACTTGAGTTTACAGCTATTGCCAATCTTCACGTTCTACACTCGATTCCATATTCATTTACTATTCGTTATTTCAGCAAACATGATAGTTATGGATCACTAAATTTTGCACTAATAGTTTGATTTATTTACTGTTAATTTTGTACATAATACTGATCAAAGAATTATACTGACCATTTACAAAAAAATGCTGACCAGTTAGTTTGTAGCCTAGGTCTACTGCTCTTGGTAATTTATCAGAGAACTAGCCGAAGTATCTGGCATTACCCAGGCAAATTCACTATGCTATTTATGATAAATTGGAAACCTGTAGCCTTATGGCTTTTTTTTATAAGTTAGCGATCTTGAAGGGTTCCGCGATCAAATCAAATATCTAACTCGTTTTTGGAATGCTTGGAAAATGGTGATGGCCATTCTGTCCATTACGAATCTCTCCAGAACGTTAAGATAATAATATGAGTTTCCTGGAGATTAGTAGACTGCATCAAATCCTACAAACGAAAGATTTGTTCTTATTTTGTAATGATATTTTTCATCCGTATCACGAAGTGGCAAATCTCAAATTAGTACTAATTTTAACTTGTCTATGTCAAAATTTGAATACTTTTACAAACTTTCAATGTTTTTATAGATACTTGTGCTCATACATAGACATACACAATTTGAAATGGAGTGAAATATGAAAATTTCGCTGACAGTCTTGTATAGATTGAGTTAAAAGTAGAGATTATCTTACACTAGACATTTCTTAGAAAGTATCAAACAAGCGTATATCAAATATTTACTCACACAGTATATTTCTGAGATATTATGAGAAATCAAAAATCAGCGATTTAACAGTAACATATATTTCTCAAATCTAGAAATATATACTGTATGGATTATTTCTCGGTTATGGTGAGTTTTCATAACTATAATATGAGTAAATATCTGATATCTACTTCCCTCAAGGAGGAAACAACGAACTTCAAGTCAAAAACCACACTAAAATGCAAAACTAGATGAAAGTCCTTAAAAATAGGTCAAAGTATCTAGAGAATACTTCGGATTAGGTTAAAATTCTCTAGAATATTCTCGAAGAACTGAAAGTATGAGACAAATTAAAATTACATTAAAAAAAATATGATCAATTGCTTTATTGACTGTCAAAAATCGAAAAGCTACTAGTAGATTTCTGACAGATTAGCTTAGCTCAGCTTAGACAAAATCAGTTCTGATCATTCCAACTGAGCAAGTAAACTAACTCTTTTAAGTAGCTCATTGAGTCGTGATGTAGTGCTAAATCAATAACATTGTATCCTCAAAACAGAATAAAAACAAATACTTTCAAAGTAGCGAAAAATAACTTCAAATACAAAAGTTCGCTGTTTTCTCTTCATCTTTGTGCATATGAAACAAGTAAGAAAAAACTTTAAATTTTATATCATACATAATCATCTTTTAGTATTAATTAATATGTGTACAAATCATAAAAAAAATCGTTGCTTATACCAAATATTTATCTATAAAATTTCTTTTTTCATTATGTATTATTGGGAAAAATTGTCTTGTTGATTGCTCAAGTTTGTTATTTAATTATACTAACGTAAGTAAATAGATATGGTTCGAATTTATCTATTATATTATTAATGTAATCGACTTTCTAATAAACGAATTCGCCGTGTTTCTCAATCAAATATCTAGATTTAATAAAACTTTTTTTCCATTTAGATAAAGAATACATGGATTATCAAATAATTAAATTAATATAACATTTACATTCTTTGTATCACATGCAAGATTATGACCTTATCCTTGAAAACTTGAACAAATGATGTCTTCTTTACTTAACTATTCAAAATTCTATAAAAAAAATTCGTCAAACAGTTAATGCTGATTCATCTTGTTTGAATAATTAATTCTAAATATAAATAGATCTCATACATACAATACATTGCTTTATATGTGATGCTATTCTCTGCATCTTCAATTGTACGTGACATAAGCGCATCAGATCTTCCTGAACATTATTGTGCATCAATTAAATAATATTTACCTGATTTCAAGCATTTTCTTTCTTATAATTTTTTGATTTCAATAATTTAAATCACTGACTTAGTATCAAGAACAAAATCATTTCGTATTTCTTCATATCAAATACTTAAAGTCCAGTTATAAGCTAATAAAAATTTTATATTAAAAAATGAGTGTCGATGAATAGAATAAGTCGGCTCAAAATAAACAATAAGGATACATAACATTAATTCGATCTGCATCATTTTTTGCGTCATATAAACGAAAGACCACACAATTTCATTCTATTCCTACCATAAATATTGCTGCCTATGTAATATAGTAAAAATATATCTCTGGTTATATTTCAGAGATGGTTTTGAGCAGTTTCAAAACTTTCACTTTCTTTTTTTTTATAAAAAAAATCTCTAAAAGTTTTTTCCGAAATCCATGTTCTGGCCTTTTTGAACCCTATAAATCTGAATGCAGAGGTCAAAAACGAAAACGGCTGATTTGTTTTACAGTGCTGACTTTTGATAATTGCCGAAAGTCGTATTTATTTTTGACTTTCGACAATTGGTAATAGTCTGGATTAGGTCCGAAATGCATCAATAAATCATCTTTATCACGGTGCACTTTTAGCAACTAGCGACTAACTGTTTGCTATAAAAGCATAGCAATTAGTAAACCAACGGATTTGAGTACAAACGCAAACAATAATAAGTTCAAAGGGTTGAGAAAATTTGAAGCTCGGGATATCGACAGTGTTAAAGTACATGTTATCAAAATTTTAGTAAATAACGAATAACTTATCGTAAGTATAGTGATGTTTCATTTAATTAAATGATAATGTTAACGGTGTATTAGAGTACCTTTGGTAATTGCCGAAATTGAATTTGCAAAATTCCATTTCTAAAAATAACTGAATTTCCCACAAATGTCGAAAATTCAATTGATTTGAGACAGAAGTTTCAATACAAACAAAACTTTCAGCAATTTCTTAAAGTCAACTGCCAAAGTTAGTACTGTAAAATTCATGTTACTCCACAAATATTTGTGGTAAAAGTTTCAGCCTGATCGGATAATGTTAGAGAGTGGTTGTCCATGGCATAATTGAACGCTATATAGAAAAGTAATTTTGAGAAAAAAATCAAAGTTCGTTTTAAGTGATCCTATGACCTATCTATTATGGAGACCCTCTATTACTTCTTAATAAAAAGTAAAATTTTGATAATTCGAATAAAAACTGAATGGCAGATCGAATTGGGTTCGTTAAAGTGCAGATCATAAGGTCAATATCCAGCCTACCTTTAAAGCATATAAACGAAAAAATTCAATATAATCATTAATTTTATAAATATCAATAGCATTTTTTTGTTTTATATCCATTTCAAGATCTTCAAAACTCTAATCTCTAGAAAGAATTTTCTAGTCCTAAGAAATATTTTTTTAAGCTTTATCTGCATATAATTAAATTGTAAGTTCAAGATGTTGATTGCTGAAGTTTGCTGGTTATCTAAATTGATTTCGTTTTTTAGTATAGATATACTGAACATCCATAATTTAATTAAAGAAAAACAAATAAAGTTGTATTTCGATCATCGATTGATTAAGAGCAGATTGAATTTTTACATTTTAAATAATTATTTTTGTTGTCATGTCATATATAATTATTAATAATAGAAAATATAAGAAATTATAAAATTCATCTGAATGCAGTCAACAAAAATTAAACTATTTATGTCAAAATTTACTATTACTATTGACGTTTTTTTAAAGATTTGTATTCTTCATCAGTAAAATACATTATCCTATTTTATTTGTTCGTTCATACTGTTTACAGCATTAAAGTGGATATAATTATTTTAATTTGACAGATAAAATATTCTTATTATTATTATGTCAGTTTTTATCATGTATATAAAGTATATATGTAACAGAATGTATTCTTAATGATACGCCTCTGCTTTTACTTGGATACTAGATATAAAAAATGCGAGCTCATTAATAGAATGTCTATTAACACATGAAATTATGACATCTCCGTCAATGATTCAAAAGATTTTGTCTATTTCTCAACAATATACAATTTCTACTAGTTTTACTATTTTTATTATTGGTCTTATTGGTAACTCATTAAATATTATCTGTTTCACTAAACTTAAAGTTTTTCGAAATAAACAATGTATATTTTATTTAATCATTGAATCTATTGCTGATCTTGGGTATTTGATATTTAATTTTGTTCTTCAGTTTTTAATTATTCTTTATGGATCTGATTTATCTCCATTTTTCTCTATATGGTGCAAATTACGAACGATAATAGGGCAGACATTAATCTTATTTTCACTTTCTGTAATATATTTTGTTGCTATTGATCAATTTCTTTCAACAAATTCATCGATTTATTTAAGACAAATGAGCACATTACATTTAACTCGGCGTCTAGTAGTTATATCTCTGTGTCTTTCACTTAGTCATTCAGTTGGATTTGGAATTTTCTTTAATGCTAAACCACCAGTTGATTGTGCCATTTCCTATTCAATATTAACTAAATATTATTCATATTTTTTTTATCCAATTCTATGCGGTGTATTACCAATTTTGATTTCTGGTTTAGTTAGTTTTTTAACATATCGCAATGTTCATCATATTATTCGACGACAATTATCGGCCATGCAAAGGCGTTTAGATCGACAATTGACAAAATTTGTTTTTATACGTGTTATTTTTTTAATCATTCTTCTTGTACCACTTGTAACATATCGTATATATGCAATTATTATTATTATCGATCCAACAGATTTTATGAGATTAGCAATTGAAAACTTAATTCTTGCAATTACAACATCAATTTTTAGTTTAAATTTTGCGGTAAAAATTTGTTTTGTACTTTATTATAGATTCTAATATTAGATTTTTTCTAGATAAATTTTTATATCTTTTTCGCTTCATCATCACGATATCGTCGACAAGTGAAATATATTTTAAAAAAATATTGGCAACAATGGAAACGACATATTTTATCTAATAGAAATCAAATTAATTCTTTGTCTGTACCACCTATTCCCAGTGTCGAACTGGACAATACAACAATATAATTGTCATGTAAATTTTCTATGCTAAAATAAAATGAATCAAAACTATTTATAGCTTGTTAAACTCTTGCAAATTATAGACAGTATTCATTCAATGTTTTTGTTTCTCACATATGTAGTTACATATAATCGATTTAATTCTCTAAATTATTCCTTACAGTGAAAGAAATAAGTTTTGTTCATATAAAAAAAAATAAATTTAGAATATTTTTATCGAAATTTGATATTCCTGACAAAGACATGAAATATTTTTCATCGATTATTTATATTCCAGGACTAGCATGCCCTATTCATTTGTCAGATAATCTTGTACTCGTCAAGTTATAATGAGCTCTTATAATCGATTAGAGCTCATTAAGTACAAAATTTTAGACCCTCACATAAATTCAGATTCGATGAAGTGTGAGATTGACTTCATAAACTCTAGAAGAATGTCTGCACAACATCAAAAGATAAGTAAAGAACATTAGAAAAGAGCGTATATGTGTATATCACACTTTTCATCTGTATAACATAGCACAAGAATAAAAATGAACTATTTCATAGCACATTTTGAAGTTTTATACTTATTCTTTAATTTAATTTACTGACTATTTAAATGATAACTTTTGTATTTGTAACGTTTTCGAATGATTTTATGACTAAAGATTTTAATATATTCAAATAGTTATTCTGAAATTTAGACATTCTTCCACTAAACCATTTTATCAAGAATTGCACAATATATCTTTTACATAAGAAATCTGAAGTACAGTATTGAAAATATATATGTAAGGAACTTAGAAGTAGAATACTACTCATTTATTCTAAACAATCCGATTGTTTAATTTTATCGTATGCATTTATTTGCATTTGATATAAGGAAATAAATTAATAAGAATCAAATACGTGTGCATTTTTGTATCATTAACTGATTTATGTATGCTTACTATTCATTATTATTCTGAATAATGAATGAGACTATTTCGATATATTTTATCGATGAAAAACCTTGATCTGTTTCTCTGTTATTTAAACTATGTTGAATAGTACTAAATAAAAACTGAATCAGTTGACTACTAATAGTCTAATTAGATTAATGATTTCTTCAGTTTGAATGAAATTACAATTGTAGTAATTAATACTCATATCATGATTTTTTTCTTCTTCTAGTATCAATTTGCTTCTACTATTAAAAAGAAAATGTTCTTTACATTCACCTACATAATGTAGACATCAACTAAAAATGACAGTCTTTTCATTCATTCTTAATTAATTTTGATTTAATTATATTAATTATAGATGAATGTTTTACCTGAATCGACCCAATTAATAGTAAAAATAGGGCATGTGTGCTAAATGAATTGACCCTATCTATAGATGAGTTTTTTGACTAATTAAAAAAAGGCGAGAGAAATTTCTCTAAAGAGATAATATCACACCATCGGACAATTATTCTTTTTTTCATTCGTTATATAGAAGCGCTTCATATGTTTAGCAGATTGGTAATATACCAAGCAATCAATATACAGGTACAGCCGGTGATGTTCTAGCTCCTTCAAGAAAGTGCTCACATCTATGCTAGATTCGAACTTTCGTAGCCATGGAAGAGGCAAAAATCAACAAGCCGAAAATGTGTTTTAATCTAAGTGGAAAACCTATTCAATTAACATTAAAAAATTTTTTTTTTTTGAGTCAAGAATAAAATCGGATCTGTACAAATGAGAATACTTTTACAATTTTATTAATTCGATTGATGTAGATATTTTTCTATAAATTACGAATTTGTCACACTTGTTTTATACATTCAAACAGTTGGAAAATATGAAGATGAAGATTAGAACGAGTTGAACGAATAAAAGTTGTTATTTGAATACATACTTCACTACTCTTAATCTTATTTTATCTTCGAAAAATTCTTTAATTATAATTCGAATGTAAAATGAATATATTTTTATTTTTTTTTAACATTAATCAATTGTAAATCTTCTCGAAAAAAAAAAATTCTTTGTTTTTTTTTCCATTAAAGAGAAGAATCACACAAAAAATACACAAAACAACCGGATTATTGAGCATACATGCATCTGACTGTATAAAAAAAGAAGAAAAAAGAAAAAATTTAAAGTTTTGTAGCATCATGATTAGAAGCATAAAATAATGAATAATCATCTAATGATGTTGTTGGTGGATTTTCATCATAAACATAATTTGTTGATGTTAACCATATATGTCTTGGTTCATAAAAATTATTATCTAATGTTGTGACATTTAATGGTTCATTATTTTCAATTAAAAATGATGGTGGTAAGGGTAATGGTGGAGCTGGTGGTGGAGGTGATGTTGGCATGTATGCATCAATAAAATGTTGTGGTTGTGATGGATATTGTACGAGACGTGATGGAAGTTTTTGTTGATCATTTGTTGATGATGTTGAAAATTCTTTATTACCAACTAAACCAGATGATGTTGATAATGTTGGAGAATAAATTGATGATATACCAAGTGATTTAAATGCATCTATATATTAAAAGAATAGAGAAAAAAAAAGTTGATTTTGTATAGATTTAACATACTATTCCAACAAGTTCGTTTTGCTTTTGATGTAACAATATAGAGAAGAAAAATAAAAAATCCTGTTAATGAAGCAAATATACAAAAAAGTATTTGAAATAAAATACGCATTGATCCAATAGAAAATAATCCAAATATCCATGTAAGACCAAGTACAACAAAACAACTTAATGCAACAAAAAATCGTGATAAACGTTGGGATTCAACTATATGTGTAGTACGTAATTGTTGACCTGTTTTTCCACATAAAAGTGAATGTGCAACTATAGAAAATAAGATACTATTTATAATAATATATAAGACAATTGGTAAAATAAATGATAAATAAAGTGGTAAATCTGATAGCCAACAACTACAGAAAAAAAAAATTTTATATATAATATTAAATTAAATAATAATGCTTACATTCCATGATTTCGTTTTTTATAATTTAATGGATCAATTATTAGAATAACACCAACAGGAATTAATGGAACAACTAGAAAATATATAAATTAATTTTATAAATATTATATAAAGTAATAGAAAGTTTTTATTCGAAAAGATAAAATATATTTACATCGTTTTCGAATTGTTTTAAAAGGATGAGAGGATAAATATCTATCAATATGTTAGAAGTATAAACAAAATGAGATAGTACCTCTACCTAGATCACATATTAAAACTAAAATCTCATCCCACATATTTTCCAATATTTTGATTGAATGAACGATTTTAAAATAAATAGTATAAAAGACAGTCACTTCCTTCGATTGGTGAAAATTGCAAGAATCCGGCTGTTTCCATTCTTCACTTATTCAACAAACAGTCATACGCACAGACTATACATAAATACTACTAATTTAGTTTCGAAATCAAGTTCATATTTAGAAATCTAAATCTCTTTTTCTTTATAAATCATAATAAATGATAAATGAAAAAAAAAAAGAAGAAATACATATTCGCCTGTATGTTATAATAATTTTTCAAGCTTACGTTGAGCAAATGCTGCTGCTTTTTGTGTAAAAGCTGATATTGTTCGAGGAAAAACTTTAACAAAAAGTAAATATTGTATTAATGCCATAATAAACATCCAACTAAATGATGATAATATAAAATAATGTAATAAACTAGCTATAATAATACATAATAAATTTGTTAATGTATGTAAACTAATAATTGAAAATAAAATATTAACAAAAAGAAGATTAATTGATAATAAAAGAAGAGATTTTTGACTGAAATGATGACGTAATTTTCTATAAAACACAAAAAATTATTTAAAAAGAAAAACAAATGAAATAATATATAAATATACTTAAAAAGAATAAATGTTAAAATTGTTAAACATAAACCAATTGATGATAATAATAATCCACCTAATGTTATAAATGAAAGTATTTGTTCAACTATTTTTGGATCTTGTTTTTGTTCAATATCCTTTAAAAAAAAAATTTAAACAATAAAAAAAAACGAACAAATATAATTATATAAATCAAACCATTAAAACTGCAAAATGAGTTAAATGACTACATTCACACATAATATTTTGATCAATTATACCAATTAAATAACAACCATTTGTTGACCATTGTGCTGTCATATTATCATATATATGCCAATAAGCACATGTTAAATTTGAATTTTTTTTATAAAAATTATTTTCAAGATAAAAA
Source organism: Macrotrachela quadricornifera (assembly GCA_022393335.1). Taxonomy (NCBI): domain Eukaryota; kingdom Metazoa; phylum Rotifera; class Eurotatoria; order Philodinida; family Philodinidae; genus Macrotrachela; species Macrotrachela quadricornifera. Next base: position 100,747 of record JAJEKB010021558.1, on the reverse strand, counting down.
TTTATTTTAACAAATTTTCCAAGATTTTTTGTTAATTCAGGTTTATCAATTGTTAATGATATAATACGTGTTAATATTTTATATTGTTTATTATTAAATAAACCATTTCGTTGATCATAAACAGAAAATGTTAAACGATTTTGTTGAGAAATAGCTTGACTATCAAGTATTATAGCAGTTGAATTTTTTACTATATCATCAGATCCAATTGCAGATGTTTGATTTTTTATTGAATCTAAATTTATAAGATAGAAAAATTTTAATTAAATAAATTTCTGAATAATACATCTTGTTAAATTCAGAGATTTTTTTTTTGGAAATTTCGAATCTCGCTAATGGCGAAGAGCGGATTTTACTGATGCCTCGATTATAATAAACTTTTTATTTTTTTGTATTATTACTCACATATTTATCCTCCGTCTTTGTCTACGTGTGTTTTTTATATTTTAGATAAGATTTTTTTCTATCGTATATTCAATATTTCGAGTTTGTACAAGCTTTAATAAACATATATTTACCATATGCAAAACCAATAATTGGTTTTGTACGATTATTTGGCATATTAACAATTGATACAGCTAAATTATTTTCAAAAAAATTTTCATCGGATTTATTCGATATTAAATTTTGAGAAAATGTTTCTACTGATGATAATAATCTAGGAAGAAAAAAAAAACTAATTATTGTTTGAGATATATAGAAAAAAAACTAATAATCATACTTAACAATACTTCTATTAGATTCTTGAGCTTCTTGCATTTTTAATGTAGATTCTGATGATAAAAGTTTATTAATAATTGAATAAAAATTTGAATGCATCTATAAAGTTTTTTTTAATTTTTATTTTTAAATATAATTTAAATAAACAAACCTCATTATTTGTATCTTGCTTATTTGATGTTACACGATCGATTATATTAACAGCTGAAATAATATCTGATGATGATTTAAAAGTAATTGTTTCTTGATTTAAATAAAATAATACATTAGATACATCTGCAGATGTATTTATAGGTAACTTTATAAAAATAAAATTTATAAAAAATTATATTTATGGAAAATTTTTACTTTCGCAATTTCTTCAATAGGCATATTCAAATATGTATTATCAATAAAAGATGATGATGAGAATAAATTCATTGGTGTTGTTATCTGTTCATTTTTATCTGGTGGTTTTAAACAAGTACTAAAATATGGTTCATCTCCCCATGATGAATTTGGATAACATGGTAAATAAACATATGGACGACCAGTATCTATTAATTAAAAAATAAGATAAAAAAAAAAAAGAAAGAAATTTTTTTTAGAATATTTACATGGACATGTTTCTAATGAACCAATATTACCAACAGGTGAATCAATAAAATTATATGGAACTTTTTTTGTATTATTATAAAATTCAAATGTTGCTCGTGGACAACCACCTAAAAAAGTTTAAAAAAAAAGAAATATTTATTTATTCAAAAATAATAACTATAACTCTTTTCTTACTATTTGAATAAGGAATTTCAATTAGAATTATTAATATAAAATAAATGAAATATTTCATTTGTACTAATTAATAAATATAATAAGTTTACAATCTAAAACAACATACACATATATATGTTCATTTTCTTAAAATATCATATTGACAAGTTTAACTAACGTTGTCTACTTGACTTTTTTCTAAACACACACTGCGGGTATTTTTTTTCTTCTTCTCCTTCTCATATTCATACATTTCGACTTTTAAACAATTGACACCATCATCAAACGTGAACGAGAGAAAAAGAATATTTATATCACATTGAAATGTCGAGAGTTAAATTAGACATGTAAATAGAAATTGACCATACACACATATGTATATATATCAACGAACAGACGGAACAAACAAACTATTCTATTCGGATTAATACAATTATATTCTAATAAATTCAAATCTTTTCTTTTTTTGTTTCTCTTTTAATAAAATAAATGATCACCTACCTGTATATTCAATAATCAAATAACATGATTGTATTGTCAAAATATTTTATTAATAAAAATAAAAAAAAATCACCGCACAAAGCAACAATTGATCATTTCTTGTTCATTTGACGAACGGTTGAAGTATTTCATATATTGTACTATACAATTATTCATTTGTTGTTCTCAATAGGTCAAATCACATATATACATGATATGTATGACAAGAAAATTATAAGTGGTATACCCTTGTCTGAAGAGATAGATGGAGGTCAATACTATACATTACACCTGTCGTATTCGTTCTCATCTCAAACAATCAAGCTTATCTTAATCAAGCAAACTCAATCTCTCGTTTTTTTTTCTTATTTCTTTACTTACGCGTACACGCGCACGATCATGATTACATACTGTATATATGTATAACGATAGTGTGAAGCCTTTATATTCCTAACCCACATCGTAATGTTCACTAAGAAATAAAAAAAAAAAAAGGATTTAGAAGTAGTGATGTATTTGTTTAAACTATACTAAAATAAATGAATGAACAATTGAAATACATAGATTCACTCATTTATGCGTAGGAAGTCAAACATTATCTATTCTTATCTAATCCTTCTTACAGAATAAGACTATTTCATCATACTATATAAACATTATATTTTCGATTTTTTTCTTTACGAAGTGCCAACATGTTCGTATAAGAGAAAAGAATGTATGTGTCTACATAAAAAAAAAAAAACATTTTTTTTAAAAGTATATTTAATAGAGAATAAAAAAGAAAAGGAATGTCTACATATTTTTCAATTAGTTATGATGATCATATGTTAGTACATGCATAATAGTAAAATTAGTTCAATGAATGATAATGTTCTCATACGAACGAGACATACATTTATATATGCAAGTTATGTAAATAGTTAAAAAGCGTTGTATGAAGACAAATAATGATCATCATCTTCGTGTCATTTAAGCTTTGCGTTTTCTTTTTTTGCATTGATAAATAAAATATGTAATTCAATTGATGGTTCGAATATAATCTTTTCTATTTATTTTTTTTTTTATAAAATAAATTATCAATTGAATAATAAAGATAAATTTGATATATAATCATGTATTTCTATGGATTTAATTTGTATCAAATTTTTAAAAAAAGATTTTATTTGATTTAAATACATATCTTTGTTTGGAAGAAAGTTTTAATTTATTTTACATTATTTTCAAATAATAAAATAATTTATGTGCGTCCCCATAATGGTAAAGCATTATTTTCATCAAGAACAAGTGCAGTTTTAGCTTCTTCAACTAAATCATCAACAAGTATTTGATGATATGGATTATGTGAATAAATTCCTGCTGATAATGCAATTAAATCAAGCATTTGTTTAGTAAGTGCTGAAAATCGAAGAATAGTTTCTTTATAACCATATCGATATAACATATATTTCCATAATATTTCAATATATACATTTTGACTACCAAGTAAACGAAACGTTCCACGAAGAAGAGCATCCTTATCCATATATGGATCATAATTAACTGTATAAGAATTTGTTGAAAAAGCAAATATAATATGAATAATTTTAACAAGTGTTGAATCAAAATCAAGTCTAATTGTAATTTTTTTTGCTTGACGAACAATTTCATATCCATATAATGGTACAATAACACTTTCATTTCTATCATTATCAAATATTCCAGCATCACGTAACATAAATGTACCAAAAAAATTAAATAAACCATGTAAATTACGTTGAAATAATGAACGTTGTTCAGCAATAGTTAATACACGAAAATCAGCTGTTACATTTAAAAATGATTGTACTGATGTATAAAATGAAGAAAATAGGTTAAATGTATCAGATATATCAATTTCAATATTTGGTTTATTATAATCTAAACATTCAATCATATGACGTATTGATGATACTATACTAAATTTATCAAAAGCACGAATAACATTTGATAATAAATTCCATTCAAAATTATTAAGAGATGATCGATCATTATATAGTAAATCTAATGGAGTAATTTGTGGAATTGGCTAAATAAATAAAAAATTTTTTGTACAAATTAAATAGAATTTGTGAAGTTATCACTAGAAATGATATTATTTATATTTTTGATATATTCATAGTCTCAAATTGACCATTTACTTTTCATTTTGAAACGGTAAAATCCAAGTCAACTAGTTAATTGCAAACTTCTAGTTTAATTTTATTGTAGAAATAATCGATAAATACAAGAGTATGAAAGTATATTAATCATCCTTGAAATAGACATATATATTTTAAAACTATTTTTCATAAGGATAAAAAGAAATATGTCATTTCCAGTGACAACTCAATGAATTCTATTCAACCGAATCAAAAAAAATTTCGTTCATATATTAAATTACTTTCATCTTAATAATATATTACAACTTCAAAGAATTTGAGTGTATTAGGTGCTTCCTCATTATATTTTTTTTTTCATTTTAAATAGTGACAATAGAAGCTTAAGAAAATCCTTCCATATATCCTCTCATTAAAATATAGCTCATGAGTAAAAAAGTATCATTGATTAATTTTCTTTCATTATTATTTACATTATCATATGGAATGAAAGAATGTTGTTATAAACTTTTTCGATCAACTAAATCTCTATACTTACTATTTCTTTATGATTTGATTCAATCATTATATGACATTTTCTTCTTTGATATTCTTTTCGAATAAGTTCTGTTGTCATACCCATTGCAAGACATTTAGCAAATCGACATGATGCACAAAATTTTCTTGTTCGTTTTGTTATTTCACAACAACCATCATATCGACATGGACGAATATTCTATAATTAAATAATATTTATTTAAAAAAAAAAATTTAAATTTCTTTACATACTTTTATATGAATACTTTGACGACGAAAAAATGTTTTACATGAATAACATGAAAGTGCACCATAATTAATAATACGTGCTTCAGCATTACATATTAAACAAAAACTTGATTTAGCTGTATTTTTTGCTTGCCTCATAATGTTTTGATATTTAGAATTTTTTATTGATAAAAATAAATATTGATTAAACATAAATTTCTTTTTTTTTGTTTTTGTAAGATTTTAATATTAAAAATAATAATTAAATTGGTTTAGATGTAACAATGTCTTTGAAGTATGATAAAATGCTAGAACAATTTAGTAATTACTTGTAGAAATAACATTCTAAAAATAAATTTATTTAATAGAAGATCTGGAAACTATCAAGAAAATGATGTGATGATAATAAACGTGAGTATCCGTCCTCTTTTTGTATAAAGATTAAAAAAAAATGAATGTATAAAAAAAGCTTTTTAATTTTCTTTTTCTTTTTTTTCTTCTAGAAATTATATTAATTTATTGTACTTGATAATATTCTTTTATTTAAAATATTCTAGAAACATTTTATTTCAATATTAAATCTTTTATAAACATATATTCATCTACATTATGTATTAAAATAAATTTAATTATTTATATAAACACTATGTCCTATTGAAGATAACATAATAAAAAAAAAACGTTCAAATTCTGATGTAATTCAGATCCATATAGTGACAGTAAGAAATTCTGAGTAATATACTTATTGACATTGTATTATTGAATAACCATCCATATTGATTATGACATTTTATAGAATCTGGAAGAGAAGTTTTTTATTTTATTAACAATAAACAAGAAAACTTCATTTATCTCAATTTAAATATATCAGAATTTGACAAATGAAAAAAACCATTTATATTTTTATATGATATTAAAGAAATTTTATTCATCCTCTTGGGCATATTGTTATTCATTATGTTTTCTTTTTTTTAATCATACTTAGGTTTGATCAAAAGTTCGAAGAACATTAATAAGAAGATATTTTTAGTTTTTATTTTATCAAATGTTGAAAATAGCTGTCAGTATTATTCATTCTAAGATCAATCTTTAAATTATTTAACCTCTATAAATAACGGTAAATACAATGAAACAATATTAATTTCTTAATAATTCTTTTTTAAAATATTAATAAATCATATTTATTAAAAGAAAGATAAGTCAGTAGAAAATATCTAATTGACATGTTTATTTATATATTAGTCATTAGAGATGTTATTACTATCTTTGAAATACACAGTTCTTCATGTTTATACAATTAAACAAAGAAATTCATGTCATTTCTAGTTAATCTTATTCAATCATGGACTACTGTAATAATCAATTCAATTCATTCATCTATTATTTCTTAATATAAAATACTTTACAAGGTTTAAATGTACAAAATATAATTTAATTTACCTCATCCATCAGAGATAAAATCGATTCAATTTGAAGAAATATAAGAAATCACGAGCAAAATTATATACAGATATGGTCAAATATAAACTCGTGCGCTTGAAAGAAAAAACAACTTTCTCAACCATTGAAAAACGTCTGAGTTAATGACCTCCGGTTTTATAATATAGTTTTTATTAAAAATGTTTAACGCGTGATAGGTTTCAAAACACAGTACTAGGCATAGGCAACATTGTACTCTTTGCGTTCATAGCTGATTTTTGTATCGTGTTTTGAACCACAAACGGTGTGGCAACAGATCAAGCAACGCCTTCGCCCGTCATTAACAAGCTACTGTTTTCAATTTTTTTACACAGACGAAACGAGCCATTAAAAGCTTCACATATAAAACTGCATATTTACTGTCAAATCATCATCATCATTGGTGTTTCTATCCATATGATAGATAGCACTCCTCAAACAGTTGTATCAAATTGTACTTAAAGTCATATTAATACGGGCATATAATGAAAAACTTCTCGGTCCCATATATGAGACACTTGACGCATAACGGTTAACTAGAGAAAAAATAACTTCGTATAGACTATACTTTTTTAAGAATAAGCTCTACAATAATTATTTATCATTTAATATGATAATAAGATAACAACATTTGCACTTGATTGAACCGATTATTTTTCTATTATATTTTTAAGATTATTAAAAATAATTTTCAAATATGATTTTCATGTTATTTCATACAAATTATTTTGCCATATAAAACTCTCTTGTTTACATATAATTTAATTAGACAACAACTTCGTAGTCTTAACCAAGAAAAATAAAAAAAACTTCCGATATATAGCATATTAAAGTTCAATAATATATTTCAAGATGATCTTATGTACAACGTATATAGATATTAAGATTCAAATTTTAAATATTTAAAAGAAATTTGTTTTTTTTTATTTATAAATTTAATAAAATACTACAAAATTAATTTGCAGCTGATGTATCCATAGGAGCAGAATTTTCATCTTGTTTTTCAACAAGTCTTGTTATTACTGATTCAATACCATTTTGTTCAAATTCAACTTGTAATGGTTCAAGATTAGTATCAAATGAAGCTGAAGAACCTGTTGATAATAAACCAAGTAGATTATCAATTTTAGTTAAATCAGGACGTTCACGATTGAATTTAAACTATAAGAACAAAATAATGAACATATTTAAATATAAAAAAAATTTTTCTTTTTACTTGAAGGACATCAGGTACATCAGCATTTTTAAATTGTGAATACATTTGTCCTTGTGCATGTTGATGAGAAAGAAAAGAAATAAAAACAAGTTTAGCTGGATATATTTCAGCTCGATATTTCATAAATAATTCAAAAAATCTTGTTGATGTTCCATCAGCTATTGTACCATTAGCATTTTCTTCTTCATCAGTAACCATAACAAATGTTTTAATTACTTCTTTAGCATCATAATATGGTACAAGACCAGCAGCATTTGCTGTTGAACCATCAGCTTGTGTTATAATTGCTAATGATAAAACATCTTCAAGTGTTTTTGGAATAAAAGCTGGTTGAAATACTTGACTATTAAAAAAATTTAATTTAGCTGAACATATTGCTGTAAGTAATGATGAAAGAATTGTTGCTGTACGAATAGCAACTTCCATTGAACCTGATGCATCACCAATAACAGCTACAGGTGATTCTAATGGTAATTTGATTTTTTCAAGTTGAGCTTGTGCAACTGGTAATAAATCTGTATAAAATTTTGCTTTATCAGGATGTGTTGGTTGATTTGTTGTATTTCGTACAGTTCGACGTCCATAACGTGCTGAAGTTGTTGATTCACCTTCTCGTAATAAACGACAAAGTAAAAGACGTTCCATTAATTTACCATATGGTAAAGTTATTTGTTCTCCATCACGTAATCTTTCACTAATTATATCATCAACTGGTGAACATTGTAAATCTTCATAATACCATAAAATAGTATCAAGTTTATCTTCTTTAGCAGCTATTTTTCCTTTTGATGTTTCATTTAATTGTTCTTTAAATTGTTTTAAATGTGAATATGGTATTGAAAATTCTTTTAATAAATCATTAACATTTTCATTTGTTAAATCTCGACAACGTGCAACCATTGTTTCAGCTGGTGCTGGTGTACCAAAACAAAATGGTAAAAACCATGGTAATGCTGGAAAATCTTTTGTTGGATTAAAATGAACAATATCAGCTAATTTTTTCCATGGTTCAGTTGGCATATGTAATGCAAAATATTCTAATTCTTGTTTTGTTAATGTTCGTGTCCAGCGTTGTATATGTCGTGCAACAGCACCACTTGCTGAACCATTTGATGGTTTAAGTTTACTTAAATTATCAATATTATTTTTTATTTTTCCTAATTTTGTTGCTTTTGGTTTTGTTTTACTTAATTCAAGACGTTTTAATTTTTTTTCATGTACACGAATTTGTCGACCAGCATCTAACATAGTTACTGCTTTAAGAACTTCAGTTAAAGTAAATAAACGTCGATGTCGTAAAAGATTATTTGCTAATTTATGATCATGTCGACACCAAGCTGCTGCTAATGCACATGCTTTTGCTTTTTGACCTATTTCAACACTATTTAAATCAAGAGAAAATAGTGTTGCTAAATAACGTGGTAAATTTGTTGTTTGAGCTTGAATATGTTGATCTATTGTTACATTTGCATTAACAAAAAATGGTTTTGAATCACCATTTAT
>JAJEKB010021558.1:37287-56762 GCA_022393335.1 Macrotrachela quadricornifera | reverse complement strand
TTTTTCTCGTTCATTTTCTGATACTTTTCTATATTGTTCGATTATATATGCAAAAAAAAAACTCTTATTCTTGTTTTCTGTACTGATTCTTTTCGACTGTTTTTTCATTCAAGTATAAAAACTTATAAATATATATATATATATATGCATTCAACGAATATAAAGCGCTGGATGACAAAGAAAGATTAGAATAAAGTATTATTCGTAGAAATCTATATATCAAAACTGTGTAAATGATAACTTAGAGGTACCACTACAAGATGGTACAAAGATACACATTTTCTTGAAGTCTGTGGAAGTCGTTTCCTTTAATAGAATAGCGAGTGGGTTTATACAACAAGAAATAGTTTTTTGATCATTATTTACTTTGAAGGAAATTGCTCGTTTGAATATAGAACAAAATTTTTAATTGAAGGTGCAGTATTATACTACATAGAAGTGTGTGTGCTCATATGTTCACATTTGTTGATAATGTTTTTCTTTTGGATGAAGTAGTTTTCTAATAAAACTTCAAAAGTCAGTCACTGTGAAATTTGTTTCTGTATAAAATACCTATGACATTGAAAGTTTTAAATATGTAGAGCTAATTTTAATATTAAATTGAATGTTTCTTCAATAAATGTTCAACAAATTTTGATTACATATTACATATGAATGTTAAACTTCAAACTAAACAGTGTAAAACTCAAACAAAAATATCATGAAAAATCGATATTTCAAATAAAAAACTATTAGAAAAAGTTTGGTTTAGCTTTACATAGGATAACTATAAATGGTAATTGTGTTAGTGAAGATAAGAAGATGGCTAACTAATCGTTCCAGTACGAAATAGGATAAAATGACTGTAAAAACCTTGGATTTAAATCCAAGTGTTATGTGTATCTCAAAAAGTAAAAAGAATTGACGACAATTTGATTTTGATTGAACTGTCTAAAAACTAGCTATCTTAAGTAACACCTTAGCCATTTGAGCTCTAGGACATTTCAATTGGACAGAAAATGGACGGCCAGACATACTGACCGATTCTATAGTCTACTCACTTTTTGAGTATACAAAAATATACATTTGAATAAACGAAATTATACATATGATAAAATGAGATATTTAAGGAGAAAAAATATTTTTAAGAATTTGAATAAATAAGTAAATTTTACTTTTTATCATTCAATACATATGAAAATGGAAACATAATCTTTCATTAATAGATTTCTTTATATATTTCATAAACTATTCAATGTTTTATACAATTTGAAAATCAGTATTCTATATTTTGTTATTGATAAATTTTCGATTGGAATAATTCATCATTATTAATAATAATATCATTGATTAAATCAATTGATTATATAATTAATTTTATTTTGCCTATATTATTTTCGATTAACAAAGTATACATAATCATTCAACAATTATTGTAAATCTCATTCACTGACAATATTTATTTTAAAATTAATAAATAAAATAATAAAACATTTAAAGCAATGATTAAATTTCGAAATACAAAAAACTAAATCACTAAGTTGAATATAGTTAAATAATATTAACAAGTGTTTAAAAGAATATAGAAATGGGCCATACTCTGTGTTGTTCCACCGATATCAAGGCGACCATCACCGTTGAAATCACTAACTCTTGCTAATTGAGGATATGCTTCATTGCCAAAATTTGTCCTTGTTGGAAAATTTCCTTTACCATCGTTAATAAATACGTATAAATAATTGTTATTTTCTGAGGTAACTATAATATCCAACCAATTGTCCATATCTAAATCAGCGACAGTAACATCTGACGCATAGATAGCAACTGAATAATTGGTTCGATTTTTGAAAGTACCATTTCCTTGACTGAAGAATATACTCATAACATTCTGAGTATAACTGACAGTGATGAGATCTATATATGTGTCACCATTCAAGTCTCCTGCAGCTAACGATCTTGGATATGACGGTGTTGAAAATGTATTTTGTACACTAAAACTTCCATTATTATAGCCGAGAAATATTCCTATACTATGGTTATTATAGTTAGTAATAGCAATATCCAAGAAATTATCATTATTGTAGTCAGCAATAACTATATCTGATGGATTTCGGTATGTTGAAAAAGTGTTTTGAGATCGAAAACTACCATTTCCATAGCCTATTAATATACCTATATTATTAGAACCATAGTTAGTAACGACAATATCAGGACGTCTATCATTATTGAAATCGACAATATCAATTTCTATTGGCTGCGTACCTACTGCAAAATTCATTTCTGCATAAAATGTTCCATTTCCACGGGCAAGTAAAACACCTATATAATTATTGACATAATTGGTGAAAACAATATCGTTTTGATTATCGTTATTTAAATCCCCAATCTTAACAGAATAAGGAGCATATCTAAGCGAAATAATTTTTTGTGCTCCAAATGTTCCATTACCATAGCCAAAAAGTATTTGAATAGCCTTATTTCCATAGTTCGCAACAATAATATCAGTACGATTGTCTCCATTGATATCATCGAGAGCAAATCTCTGAGAATTACCATTAAGTTCATATGCATCATATGGACCATATGTCAATATATTACATAGACGAGCTAATTAATAGAGAAAAATTTTAATATAATTTCATATCCAATACAGAAAATATTTCTTTTTCATTTAACTTAAGAAAGTTATATGATTCTAGAGATAATTTCATTTAGAATCTTGGGTAAATATACTTTACTGATTATTGAAAATAAATTATTAAAAATTTTTGCATATATTTATTAAACAAATACTATATAACATTCAATGGAAATCTGATCCTTTTACATTACGAATAAATCAATTAGGCGAAAACAGCACCTAGTAGAGTTTCTATCTAAATCCTATTAGACATCTTACTATCAAATGGAGGGCAATCAGATAGAGTGTAAAACTTTAGGGTGAGAATCAGTTGATGTATATTAAGAGATAGTTTTCTAATTATTATATAGAAATGGTGTTAAGAGTCACATTGTGTACGTGTATACTTGTTCAAATCAACGATGAATATATTTATGGCAATCCAAAAATAGTGTTCGTCATATTATATTTTCATATAGACTACTTGTTGCAACGTCGATACTTGATCGCTTAGAGTTTTGGCTATTTTGAAAATACAAAACGCAAATATAAAATAAGCGGTCCTTTAGAAATTGTATTCTCTTTTCACGCTACATCCTGTGCATGAATATTTTGTTTTTTTAATACAACTTATTAAATTATAATGAAGTGAAATACAAAACTGTCCCATCCATTATGGTCTAATGCTACTAGCTAGTTTTCAACAGAAAACAGTTTTTATTGAAATTTTTTTATTAAGATATTATATGAATAGCGATCAAATAGCAGAAAAAGATAAAGCAAAAGTCACTCTATCTGTTCATATGAAAATATGATAGGATGGATATCATTTTTGGTTTGCTCGAAGTAGAATATTTTTAAAAAAGAATCAACAACGTAAACAGAAAATAGTTTTACATGTTAATATATTATTTCAAATGTATAAAATTTTAACACTAATAGTGTTTTAATAATAAAATATAAGAGAAATTTTGAAATTTTCTATCCTAAATTTATTTACAATCGAATCTGATGTTCTCAGAAAGATACAAGAATTTTTTTTAATCCATATTAATTTCTCTCATTCTACAATAGTTTTCAAAAAAACTCTATGATTTTTCTATATACGACATTCAAAGTTAGCAGAATTTTACTTCATAAAAATAACTATTATACATTTTAAAAAAAAGAATAAATATAAATATGTTTTGAATAATCTGTTTTTTTTTTATAAATCAGAAAAAGGTTTATAATTTGAGAGAGATGATGAAATTGCATTGAATTGTATATATTAAATTTTTCTGATTAATTTTCAAAAATGTACTAAAATCTCCAATAAAAGTTGCAATTGCAACGTGTCTTTGAAAGGATGAAAATCACAAATTTCTATCCAGTTCAATTCAAAAAATCCTTATATTTTTTCACTTTTTAAATGACCGTTAGTATTGCATAGATATACTTACTAGTAGTAGTTGTGGTCGTTGTAGTTGTGGTCGTTGTAGTTGTGGTTGTAGTAGTTGCTAGAAAATATTATTTAACAAAAACATATTTTTGAATTAGATTTCAGAATGAATTAATCATTTCTTATTAAAGGCGACTACAAGTTTCATAGTAATTTTTAACCCAAGAGTAGAATATATATAGGTTTGTAGTGGACAACTTTCTCTATTCAGTGGTGCATTTATTATGAAATTCTATTGTGCACCGTGAGAGAAAAATAAAGTAAAAGTATATGTTTAAGAGGAGGTTCTCCAGAGAACAGATACTTGGCTAGAGAAAAATTTATTTTTGTGTTTAATTATCTGAAAATAAAGGTCTCATTTAGTTAGTACAAAATCCAAAATATTAGCTTTTTCTGATCATTCTTTGCTGAATTATGATATGCGTCATGATAACAACTCTTATAAAACTACAAGCAAAAAGGTAATTTTCCGTACTTTTTAGTATATTGTAAGCTTCATACCTTATTTTGAGAATAAATTAGTATTGTCTTTTGTCAAAAGATAGAGCATCTTTTTTTTCTATCGATTCATATAATTTTTGTCTTTACACAAATATTATTTTAGGAAAAAAAGGATCAAGAAGCTGATTTTTTTCAATTTTTTTTGAATAATTTGAACTTTTAGTCCAAAAAATGGGGATTCCTCATAAATTTTATGACATCAGGAGATAGCCCGTGCAAAAACTGCATCTTTTCATATGGAAATATCTAAGAAAAACGATAGCTCGTTCATTTAACTTTTTTCAAACAAAGGTTACGATTACATGTTTTTTATGATGATTTTCATCGTTTTTTCATATTTATAATTTTTCCTTTGCAATTTAGTCAAAATAACTCGACTTCAAAACAAAACGAGTAGCATCTTTGCATTCAGCGCAGAAAACTACATCAATCTCGCTGACTTTCGGCGAAAACGTTTTTTATGAAAAACTTGCCTGTACTCCCTCCGGCCTTTTTTGTAGAAAACTTCTCCTGAGAGGAGAGGGGTATAGACGAGTTTTTCCTAAAATAACATTTGTGTAAAGGCAAAAATTATATGAATCGATAGAAAAAAAAGATGCTCTATCTTTTGACAAAAGACAATACTAATTTATTCTCAAAATAAGGTATGAAGCTTACAATATACTAAAAAGTACGGAAAATTACCTTTTTGCTTGTAGTTTTATAAGAGTTGTTATCATGACGCATATCATAATTCAGCAAAGAATGATCAGAAAAAGCTAATATTTTGGATTTTGTACTAACTAAATGAGACCTTTATTTTCAGATAATTAAACCCAAAAATAAATTTTTCTCTAGCCAAGTATCTGTTCTCTGGAGAACCTCCTCTTAAACATATACTTTTACTTTATTTTTCTCTCATGGTGCACAATAGAATTTCATAATAAATGCACCACTGAATAGAGAAAGTTGTCTACTGCAAACCTATATATATTCCACTCTTGGGTCAAATACTTGTAGTCGCCTTTTATCTTTATAAATAACTATTATACATACTAGTAGTTGTGGTTGTTCTTGCAGCTTTTGTTGAAATTGAACGACCTATAGTTAAACGAAGAGAAAGACCAACTATTGCACCTATGAGACATGTACCAGCAAATAATCCAAGAATGATTAAGATTCTTTTTGTTATTACGGCAGTTTTTCTTTAAATAAATATATCATAATCAACATTTTAACATTCAGAACTATCTGATACATACTGTTCAGTCGTATTTCCAGCAACAGATGATATATTGGTAAGTTTCTCATCAACCATCACCGAAGGCATAGAATTCTACATATTAAATATCCTTCTTTAATTTATTATCTTATCTACTGTCTACTTACTGATTTAGTACTCATGATATTAAATCACAAAAAAAAGAAAAGAATATATTTACTAATCATTTCTATAAAAATATATATAAAGTAATTTATTATATAGAAAATTATAATGGTTTGTTCTACTTCATAGGATACATTACTTTGTAGAAAAAAAAAGTTCTAATATTCATAAACACACTTTCAAAAGAATGAAGTAAACTAATATGACGTAAATGAATTTTTGAAATTTTCTAAGTAGACTAATACTATCTAAATAATATCAAACAAAGACAAAAAAAGGATTTTCAACATATTTAATATAAACAAACAATAGATTTTTCGATTAGCTAACAAAATCATATAAGAATAAAACACGAATCATTCTTTTTTTAAGGATTTGAAAGAATAATTCTTTTTTATCAATAGATAACTGTAAGGTCTTCTTAGGAAGCTAATTATATCTTCTATTCTATCTTAGAATATCTTTAGATGGCAAAATAATGTAGATAAAAATTGTACTTCATTAATCAAATAGCAGCAGTCTATTACTATTATAATTATTCATATGTATCGATGTAAAAATAACTGACTTGCTCTTTTCTTTTACTTTGATTAATTAATACATTTTTTTTATTAAATGATTATTATTTTGAACCTATATTGCAGATAAAAATATTTTCATTTCATTGTAATTCATAATATACTGGAGAATTTTTTGTCTAAAATTGAAAACTAAAATGTAAATTATGTGAAAAGTAAACTACTTTTAATTCATTGAATACTGATAGATATTTTTATTAGTATATCATTTGATTATATATAAAATTGAAATTAATTCAAGAAAAATTTATATTCGAATGACTATGTTTATGAATTAATGTAAATTAAGTTTGAGTTAAAATAAATGTGAAAACCGCGGATTTAATTCCAAGTATTATGTGTATCTCAAAAAGTAAAAAGAATTGACGACAATTTGATTTTGATCAAACTGTTTAAAAACTACGTATCTTGAGTCGATGGCAACATGTTGACCTTATATCGTGAACGGCTTGGTCATTTGAGCTCAGAGACATCCCAATTGGACAGAAAGCAATTTAGTCTAGAAATTCATTCTACTCAAGTGAGAAAGTTATGAGATAAAAGAAGTGCTAGAAGTCAAAAACTGAGGAAATCCGAAGAAATCTTACACTACAGGAGGCAGTATTTTGGATTTTTCTCACCCAGTGCACGATATCCTAGGATTAGTTTCCTACAAGATATAGATCTCATCGAGACACATATTTTCTCACTATGTAGTAAGAACAAAGATCTTAGGAGCCAATCTAGTTATATAGTATCTTTAGAAATCACAGAAATCGAGTTGAGATTCGTGCGCAGCTCAGAAAATCGGATAGGAAGAGATATTTCAGAATGGATTTGGGCCTGTATCTAACGAGATTATGGTAATAGGTAACCTCATGGATCTATGATAGATGTGTGGTACACAGAGGCATCAGTATTTTCATAATGATTCACCAATATTAACAGCTATCGAGTTCGGATTTTTTTCATTTGATAACTCTTTTTAGTAGCGACATAACCATGCATTTAGAAGATCCCGCAACTGGTAGTCATCTGAGACATATTTAGGCAACTTTTACTTAAAAAACTACGGTTTGATTGAAAATAAATATCATTTTCGGAATCAACGTTAAAAAGTGAGTCGATTTATATATGTTGTGAATAATTCTGAGAAAAAAATTTTTTTTTTGAAAAAATCTCTGTACACCCTCAGGGATGGTCTGGCTGATAAGGACAATTTTTTCAATAGTTCAGGCATTTCTTGACGGATCCTTCTGATCTTCTTCTTTCGACCGACATATTGATGGGACAATTCTGTGCACAAAATTTCAGCTCAATAGAATGGAATTATGAAGAATTATCGTGTAAACGGACGGACGGTCAGATACACTGACCGATTCTAGAGTGTATTCACTTTTTGAGTGCACAAAAAGAACTTATTTTTTTCTATACGCTTTCACAATATTGAGCAATGAAGTAGGTAATTGCATATGTTATTATCGAATAAAAGCTGGCGAGAACGAAAAAAAGAAATGAGGGAACGGTCATAAATTAGGAAAATTGGTGAAAGAAAGTAATAGGTGAAGTATGACTTTAATTGTATAAATATAGTAAACGAATAATTATCTTATTCGTTAATAAAGTATGTGGAAATTGAATCATTTGGATAGAAAACATGTAGAAAATAAAAATACGAAGCTGATATGCTTCCATCTAATGAAAACTTTTTGATCATCCATATATCAATTGCAAAAGATATCGTTATATTCTATATATAAATTCTGGTCAATAGAAACCAGTATCAGTGCGGCAGTGCTCCGGTGTATATCAGTGCAAACAGTAACTGTCAGTGTCAGGGGCGTAGCCAGAGGGGGTGCCCTGGCTGCCCTTGGCGAAAAACCACCTGGAGGGGGATAGAGGTAAAAAATGTTTCCGCGAACCAAAAATTGATTTTTCTGCTAGTGTGCACATTCCTATACTTCCTATATCTTCTATGATTAATAAACTACGAACAAATCTTTTCTGATTTTTTTCTCCAGATTTTTCCTTTTTCGAATTTATTTTTCCTGATTTCTTGACTACATACTTATATATAAATATATCTACCATACTGCTATGAACGTGTGTATCCTCCTTATTTCAGATCAAGTAATAGAGCATCCTTCTTCTAGTTATCGTCTACGAATATTATCAGAATTAGTAAAATTTGTATAATAGATCATTGATTATTATAGTATACTATTTAATAAGTTTTTTTTGTTAATATTATACCAATGTTGCTGAGTTATATCTTTGATTATAAGATACTAAAAGTTGTCATTATTCATTCATTTCTGTGTAAGTATTGCAATATGAAACGGCAAGAGAAAACATAAGATATTATAAAATTATCTTGAGTAATTTCGATAGTCAGTCGATCTTTTCTGCATATAGATAACAAACAGAATCTTTCAGACCATGAAAAAGAAAAGATTGTTTGTTTTTCTAGTTACACTGATATGTCGTTTTATTCGATTTATTATTTTATGTGGTCTTCTATATTCAATAATATATGAAAAGGGTTATCAAGAACAAAGTAACTCAATGATATCGTCAGTCATATTCAAAGTAAAAGTAAAAAAAATTAGAAGTTTTTTTTTCTTTTTTTCTAATTTATCAACTCAAATAGGATATTCATTATAATCCAATACAACAGAATCAATCTTTAATGATTGATGATGCGGATAAAGAAAATTCTGAATTAAAATTGAACTTAGTAAGTTCATATTTAATCTATTCAAGATTATATTGTACCAACACAAGAAAAGGATGCTTTATTTTTAATGACAAATTCTATTCAAACTGATCAAGAACATTAACAATGTTCTGGTATATATAATTTCTTATAATATATAGTAAATGATTTTTGTTATTATTTTAGAATCAATTTGTCCCGAACGAATGATTTGTGTAAATGGTAGTCAATGTCAATTAAATAGATGTTTACAAAATGTATGAATTCACTATTCGTTTTTAAAGGCAATAAACTAAAGGTAGTGAGTTAAACGGATAGTTGTATTTTTAATGAGTGAGAGAAGAAATGTAGCGAACCATTATGTCAAACTAAAGATTATTTAATGCAAAATTTATGAGTCGTAACTCTACCTTACAGTAATGGTTATTAACGGTTACAGTTCACTTGTGTGAGTTCTTCATCGAGTACTGACTTTTTCTCTATGTTGTCATATGTATGACTACTCTTTGACGTATATAGAATGTTTGTAACGAAAAAAAAAGGGACAATTGTGAGCATACACTTGACATAAGCCATCATCGTGCCAAAAGGCATATACAATCACTGTCATAATTTGTTAGCTTTATAATCTCTAGTTCCGTGACTTCGAACTGACTACCTATTATTGCTTTGTGACTAGTGATAGAAAAAAGATCGTAATTGTAATATTGTTTTGTGCGAAATGATAAATATTACTGAATTGAGATATTAATGTAAGATGAATCGATTAGCATGACGCTTTGTTAACTCTAACAAATTAATATTATGTGTAATTTCAGTTGAGATTAATAGTAAAACAAAAATATACGTAAAATTTTTACCTTAAACAAGCTATGATGCGAGTTCAAGACAAGTTTTAATTAATCTATTGTTTTTTGGAATACTCGTAAATGAATAGGTAAGTCAAAAATAAACATTAATTATTTGTCTATTGTTTTCTAACTCTTTAGGTCAGTGTTTAAAAAAGTGGTCGATGAGAATTAGAAGAATGTTATCCCATTTTAAATGACTATATTATACCAACACCATCAACAGATAGATTAAATTTTCACCTATTTATTAAAAATTTTATTGTATTTAAACGTTTTAAGATTAGAATGATGTATTGGTACTTTACTTGATATTATCGAACCAGATCCAAATTAAATCAGAAGGCATTTTCAAGTGAATATATTTTTCGGTAGAAATTATTACATTGATTTAATAAAAAATATGAATTTTATTTAGTTTTGCTGCACGTTGGAAACATGGAAATCGGTCATTTTGTAAATTAACAAAAGCATTTGATCTTCGTTTTATCGTCTCTGTGAGTTGTTTGCGCATTAATTGCAGTGTTTTGTCCAGCAGGGAGGCATGGGACATCCTGCCTTCCTGGAGGCCGTGTTTGCCTCCCCGGAAAAATGAAGTAAGTTTAAAAAAACAAATTCAATATAATTTTTCCAAAACTATTTTTATGGGGAGAGGGACTATTGGAGAAAATAGTTAATAAATATAATATTAAAATAGAACAAATTTCTTCTTATTACATCTTTGCTCTCAATATGCTGACATCATAACAATTTCTCTATTTTGTCAACATTGAAATGAATAGTCACCTCATCAGTTGATTTCTATCGGATGAATAATACTGTACCTTCAGCTACACGAATGTATGTCATTTAATTAAAAATCAAACAACTAAATGCTGTGTATTTTTTCATCTATTGGATTAAGTTAACCCTTTGAATATCACTGCATAATCTATGAACGAAATTTCTTTTATATCTAATATTCCATGTGCTAGGCCTATATTATGATTACTTTCATTGAAACATTTTCAAAATTATGTTCTAACCACTCCCGTACTCCAAATGCGGATGTAATGGATGTATTTTAGTTATCCGTGTATCTCTGGGTGCTAACGTAATTTAAAACTCAATTGAACGGTGTCACAAAAATCATCAGCTTTCTAACTTTTATATAAATATATGCATCAAAATCTCCTTTACGATATGAGCAAAACTTCATCTCAATATATTTTTGCATTCATGAATGATACGCAATTTAAGAAACTTGAAAAAAGCTCCTTTATTCAGAACGCCAATACTTGAAGAGTTAATTACAATCTCTTAATGCTAGAATAAATGAAAATTACTGTTATATAACTTACAAAAAAAACGCTGTGATAGCATAAATATAACAATCTGATCCAACTCATTGAGTTCCAGACGTTCGTGTGCTGAAACGATTTTCAGCAGAGCACTAATACAAGTATCCCGTTACCAATATATCAGAAGAACTTGGTCGGACAATCATCAGAAAACTGCTTCAGTATATGAGCACTTATTCAGACGTTTGTATAATTCTCAAACATCAGGAAAAAATCTGTTCAACTTTTTAGTGAATTAAACACTTGGGGCGTCATAATATTGAAGTATTCAGTCACTCATAAAGCTCATGAGTATCTTATAGTATTCAAATGCTGATAGATGTCTGTGGTATGTTGTCATCCGAGTACCTTTTTTTACACTAGTAAAGCACCTTGAAATCAGTGCTTGCACTTGGAAGGCTTGATAACTGTATAGTAGTTCCACTTAAAAAAAAATTTTTACTTGTCCTCCAGACAAATCAATTTGCCTCCTCGGAGCAAAAAACCTGGATAAAATACTGATTAATTGAGCTAAACTATACTAATAATTTTTATAAATTTTATGGCATTTGTAAAATAAAATCATTATGAATATTTTTTCTCTTTTATAGGTCACAGATCATGCTCGTCGTTTTAATCTAATTAGATTAATTTTTAATACTAGTTTAGCAATTGGTGTAATTTGTTTGATTATATTTATTTCTGATATTATTGGATTACATATATATTGTTGTTCAACTATAGATCGACCACAAAAATCTTGAGATGTTATTGAAGAATCAAAACTTAAGAACGAACAAGTTCAATCAATTGAATAAACAAAAGCTTTGAAGCAATAAAATATGGTTCAACCTTTTTCCTCAAAGAAACTTTCACTTTGTCAATAAGTTGCTTTATATAATTGACATTCTTCGTGTACCATTGACTGATCGATGGTACACGAATTTCTTTTTTATTAGAATCTCTGCTAATTATTTAGATTCTACAGAAATATAAATTTACAAATAAAAAGTACATAGAAAACAATGTAAAAGATAGTCGTAAAGAAACTGACGAGTAATATGTTTCGGACATTGAATTTTTTTCAGCTGCAAGTATTGCTTGCATCAATAATTAGTCAAACCCATCCATATAGGAACCAGAAAAAGAAATTTTAATGCTTTGTCGACAACGTCTAAAACCGAACATGTAACTTTGTCGAATCAACCGAGACACGAGAAATTGTCATGATGGAAAGTTTTCAAAACGTGCTGCGAGTTATTACATCATTATTCATTAGTTTGACAATTGTTAACATCTAGTTATTAACAGTGTCTTTTATTTTGATCTCTATTGCGAACAATTAATGATCTTGTTATAAATATCAATCTAATCCAGACACATTGTAGCTTTATCATGATTACATTGTGATGACCCTTGATTTTAACCACATCTTTGAAAATATAAAAATACTCGAGCAGTCGTTATAATAAGTTTTTGAATGTGTTACAGGACGAACCCAAATTGCATATAATATTGATAAGAAGTTCTGTAGAACAAAGGAAAAAAGATCTGGTAGAGTATCTTAGAGAGATGTTTCTGGAGCTCTCAAAATATTATAAATTGATGAAGGATATTTCTATTATTTCATTTTTTTTCCTGTTAAACTTTATAACATTAGAGGCTGAAGCGAGAAGGAGTTTCTATTCTTTGCCTTATCCAGAAATAATTTTTTCCCGATTCGTTTCGCTCCGTCTTTGAAAGAAATCTCTATTATTTGATACAATAATTTCTTTAACTATATGTTAGAAAAAAGAACAAATATCGACAAAGAAAAAATGTTCAATGCATGTTATCGATCTGTCTTGTTTTCTGTTATTCTCAATCGATCAAAGAAATAAAATATCATTAACACATGATGATTCCAACTTAGATTGTCGTTGTTTTACAACTCGATTAGCAGTAGAGAATTCATACTCGACTGCACTGGAACTATATGATTACACAATTTCACTTTCAACAACAGTGAAATTTTCAAATTTTAAAGTCGCTCATATATCATGATACACTGCATGAAATTGAAAATATTCGACAAATTAATTTGATCAGATGCACAAATAACTGTTAATATTCTTTTCAAAATATTAGAGCGTTTGAATAATTTTTTATTTTTGTCTGCTTAAAAATTTATATACGAATCAACTTCATTTGTGGTTGTTCTTATAGATCATATTTGTGCTATTTCACGCAAATAAAGTTAGCACTATATTCGCTATATGACTTGTGTCAACTACAAAATTAGTTGTATCAGATGAAGAATTCAATTCTCCACCGATTGGTACCAATTTCAAATTGAGTCGTCGAGTGAAAATGAGTTTGGGCCAAAATACTGAATTTTGGGCTTCATTTTCCTAGTAATTCATCTATGGACTCGACAGTACAAACTCATGCGCTGTAGAAAGCTGGAATAAAGACCAGGCCACCAGTGATAGTTCCTACTCACATGATCTGATGATCAATTCTAGCTCATTTCATGTTCAAAAGAGCTGTTAAATAGCTTTAGTTCTTTCGACAGAACGATTGTAGACCATCAATATTGGAAACAAGGTGGAATGATAAAAATAGAATATCTTCATTCACCATTGTGATAAATACAGATACTGTACCAATTTCAACGAAAAGAAAAGCATACTTCTGTATGTCTGAAGTACAAGGAAGTACGCTTTTTTCGTTTAATTTTATCCAAAAACATAACGCTTTTGTTCTTTTCTTTTTCAGAATAAAAGGACTAGGAAGTACTAAAAAGTACCAAGTAGTTTAAGGAAGTATAAGAAGTACAGAAGTATGCTTTTCCTCTTTGACTTATTCACGATGGATTGGCGTAATCAAAACTTTCATAAAGAGAAGACAATATGTGATTGGATCCCCTACAGGAACGTGGAAGCCTCTCATAATTACAGTCAATACGGTAGAGAGGCTCATGACGGAGTTTAACTAGTGCTGCTTCAGTCAATGGAAAGACTAAGCCTCCTAAGTCAGTTCTTGAGTACGTGATTAGTAGAATATGATTCTCTTTGTTTTATCATGTATTACTGCATGTTTGACTACAAGAAAACAAATATATACTAACTCTGTTCGAAGTCACTATTTCAACTGACTAGTGACAACCAACTAATGTTGTTATGATACAGACATACTTAGTTTTTCTGCATTATCAACTTTATACGAATGTACGAGTGTACCAATACCTGTTCATCAGCCCCAGATTTCACTCATGTAAATTGGTAATTAGCTCTTTTCAGACCAGCTTGATATAATGCACCAGTTTCCATGCGCAGAAATGATATGGAATTGTCACACTTTTAAACACAACCATTATTGTGTCTGTCTGGATTTCAGCTCAATATCAGTATTCGAAGATTTTTGGAGATATGCTTTGAACTATGAAAAATCTGATTAGCGTTAGGTAGCTTCCATTAAGGTGTGCTTCAAACAAGAAAAGAAACTCTAAAATAACATCCCTGGCGAATATGGAATGCTTTTACGCGAATACATTGCTAACCTTATCTGCATATGAAATAGATCCTTATGTTGCAATGACAAATGCCTTGTTAATTTAATATGTCTTGCTTTTATAAACCCCATCGTCTCACAAATGCCAGAAGAGTTTAAGACATCTGCATAAACTTTTAAATGATTTATAAAAAATAATCTTAAGTCTTTTTCTCTATCTTTCAAAATATTGAAGGTTTTAGCGTTGAATAATAAATTTTGTATCTTAATTTCCAGAAGAAAAGCCCTTATCTAGTATTGATGAACTCTTTCTATTTACATATACCGTCGCTTTAGTGCATTCTTTGAAAGTTCCCAGATTAATGATTTCAACGCCGGAATCCGCGAGTTTTCGATGAGAATCTATCAAAAAGATGCTGTTCTCAACCTAAAATCATCGGTATATGCTAGGAATTTGAAATCAGGAATCTGACAGCCAAATCTGATGGCTGATCCTGCGAGATTAGGATTGGCTCCGACCCAAAACCCAAAAATCCGGCCATCAGAAGCAAATTCAGAATTTCTGCTACCAAGGCTCTAGTATGTCCGTACCTTTTTGGTTGAAACGGTTCTTAAAAATTTCACTGGGATTATGCAAGATTTTATATAGAGTGAAAATTTCTTATCTCACGATTTTTTTAAGAATACTCTCATTATCGTGTGCATACAGAGAAACACAAATTATGAAACTTATCTTTCTATTCGCTTTTTTTTGAATCAAGCAATAGCAATGTGTTAACAATGCCTTTATAAACGCCTACGAATTACAATGTCAACGAATGATAAACACAGTTAGATAAGAATATCCCACAATAGTTTCATATTTAATGTGAGTTCAGAACAAAAAGTCATAAAGAAAAAAAAGTCGGTTGGTCGGCTCCTTGTTTGATAGTAACTTCTTTGCAAGAAACTATTTTTTCACTACTCATGATTATTTTCTATTTAGAATTAAGATAACATGGCAGTTAATATTATCGATGTGGTGAACTCAGGACGGCCAGTTTTCATCAGAACTGCCCTGGGCGATGGATATCTTCATGTTTCAAATGGAAATGCTGTTAATGGCGCGGCGATTACTTTATGGAACTATGTAAATCAGGACAATCTTAAATGGTACATCAGCACGACGGATGGTGGTTTTCATATCCAGTCTGCAGTAAATCCAAATTTCGTCATTCATCAACAAGGAGAGAGTCAGGAGAACGGCGTGGCTTATCTCACTGTTCAATAAAACTACACACGGTCATCAAGGCAACCTTAAAGTTAATTATAACAGTGACGGACGTGGATACTACTTCATTAAGTTTGTTCATTCTGGAAAGTGCATTCATGTCAACAATGCGAAAGTCGAAAATGGTAATCCCGTTTCACAATGGCAGCAGGCGGATGAGTATAATCTGTTATGGGATATTCGATGGGCATGAATGATAACCATCGCTTGAACATCATTAAATAGTGACATTGTATTCTATCATTTTAGGTTTTTCTTCTGATTATTATTTCAATACATGTCGGAATTTTCGATTCTATTGTTTTTCTATATTCCCTATTTCTTTTTGTTTGTTAGTTGTATTATCTTTTTCTCTTGGTATGTTCCTTTATTTATCCGTTCTGTTAGTTAATTCCTTTCTTCTAAACTAAAAGGCTATGGCCTTTCATTAAGGAAATTCAGACTACTCGTCTCGGAATGCTTTCTACAGACTATTAAGGTACAGAATTATATTTTTTTCTGCTAGTTACTAACTTTATTTTTTCTATCTCAGCAATTAAAAATTGAAGCGTGCTCAATTTTTCGATCTATTGATTGTCGTGAAATAGCTAGTATCTGCGATTAACACATAAACTGATGTTTTCCTTCTTTTATTTTCTTTCGTAAATGAAAAGCTTTTTCAATAGAACAAAAGTGTTGTGAACAATCACACATTAGATCGTATTTCGTTACCTTTGTTTTTTGAAAAATTCAATTTACTTTAATTGGTGATTAGCTACTTTCTTCATTATGTTCAAGTTCAATTCTTTGTCATCATTTGTTTCTTCAATGTTAAGGTCGTTGTCGGTATTTTGGGCAATCAGATAACGATCATTTGAGTCGTAAATATACCCTGGAAGAGTGTGAGACTTTACTGATGTAGAATCATCGGTCCATGTATAACCTATTTCATGTAAACTTTTAATAAGACCAATAGAAGCAACTGTTCATTTTCATGTGGTCGATATACAATATATGTAGAAAACTCACACTTAATTATGAAGCTGCGAGTTTGATCTTAGAACGACTATCGGCTATCTCGATATTTTCTTCTGAATATCCGTAATAGTGATTTTTAAATATCCGAAAGCACATAAACACCAAGTGCTTGAATGTATATGGACATTCCTTTAGAGTTCTCTGATGAAGATGGTATACCAGAAAACGGCCGGACCTATGGAATTTTCGTCGAGTTCCAGTGACCAGATTCATAACCAATATGATAGCAGGATTAATCTCGTTCTATGCAGTTGTCTATTGCATGATATCACTCGTCTCTAATTAAAAAGTTTGTCAGTACAGATTCTTTTGGGTTACAATGTGGAGCTGGCATGTTTTCTTTAGCATCATTATATTAATATAGAACACTTAAAGTAACGAAACTCTCACAGATGATAGTTACTTTTCAATGATAATAAGTTGTCAGTAAACTGCTATATCTTATTTATTTCTGTATTTCGGATATATATTTCTTTCACTTATTTTTTTTTGGTTTTCTTAATTTGCTATCATTTTTATTTCTCTAGTCATTGATTTAACTGATAAATTAATCTGTTTTACACATCTATTTAATTCCATAATGGCTCTCAATGTATGACTATGCATAACAATAAATATCTGAACACTAATATTAATTAATTTTGAAAGTTATAATTTGAATAGTTCATGCTTTTTGTACCGGTCTCATTCTGAATCTCGTACATGAACAATACAATCGTCCCACTCATTGATACCTATAAAAAGGTCATTTTAATGCATTAAATATCGACATCCACGATATTTAGATTAACTAGTATTTTCAATAGAAATCTTGTATCCGTAGAAGCTTTTGAAGAGTCCAAAAACGTCCAGAATGGCCTAAACGCTGTTACCGTTGAAGCACCTTATTTTGTTACTACGATAATCTCTGAACATCGTTACCAAGGTCTTTTTATCCAATAAGAATTTACAATAAGGCTTTAATATGCATGGCATTTCACAAGAAAGTTTAACTGTTCGAGAAGCTGTTAAAAGATGTTCATAACATTAGTTGATGTTCATCAACGTATGTATAGAATTCCTAGTTTACAGATGCTTTCATCACAGTTTCGTGAATTAATATCAACATATACACAGGAAGAATCTATAGAAAATGTCGTTAATGTTGCAGAATATTGGTGTGATATTTATCAATTAGATAAATATTTAAAATATTATTGTTTTATCCAGATATTAATAATGAAGACAATCATTTCAATGGGCCGTATTGTTTAAATATGATAAAATAAAATTCAATCGTAATGATATATTCATACAGATCAAGTTGTTACTTTATCATTCTGTAATCAGTTTTTAGATTTTCAATCGAATTCATTAATAAGTGAAACAGAATCAATCAAGACAATTTACAACAGAATTTATTTGGATGAAACTAAGGAAAACTACATTTATTTACCTGTTATATTAGTCATGAAGACGCTCACCATACACCTAATACAGATTTTTATTCAAACAATCTTTTAAATTTTTAAATGATACACTTTAATTATTTCATCCTTTTCAATTTAATGTTACCATTTAGTTCTAGGGGCATAACCAGATGGGGGCCAGAGAGGGCTCAGCTCCCCCCTACAAAAAATTTTGCTCCCTACACATAAAAGCATTTATCTCTGACTTTGTTACCTTTAACAGTGCTCATTTGAAGAATGGCTGCAGATGTTGATTTCTCCATCTGAACTACCATTATCTACGCCATATACTCATCTAATTAGTTGATTGAAATGAACCGTGTGATACAGAAAGATGAAAGCTGTCACTTGAGATAAGTTATAATTGGTATTCTTAATCTACAAAAATCAAATGTTTTGGCCTCATCGAAAACTCAACATATTCTTTCTATCGAAAATAATGCTAGATTTACATTTAGCTTTCCAGTTTTTTTCAAAAATTTTTTCATCGAAACTGTGTATGAATATGTTCCTGTATGTATATTCCTTTTAACTTTTTTGAATTCTATGTGATCTTCTAAAAGTATCTCTTAAAGCGCCTTGAAATGACAGTCCGATCAACTTTGAATCCTTTGCACATAACAAAGATATTTTTATTTCCTAAACATGTACAATAAAAATGCTTTGTCAAAATTAATAAAATGGCAACAGTTTTTCGTGATATCTTATGAATTTGAATTATTTTTTGCGTGATAGCTCTATTATGTCCCTATGATATTATACATTTCAGTAAACTTAGAATATAGATGATATAGTATACAGAATATCACAATAAAGAGAGTCAAAACTTTTGAATCATTTTCTAGTTCATTTACAATACGTAGGATATCCTAGATCAGGATTCGAGTATTTTCCAAAAATA
>JAJEKB010021558.1:0-17287 GCA_022393335.1 Macrotrachela quadricornifera | reverse complement strand
GTGTGCTAACTCTCTATTAGTAATTTCTGTGTCATTGACAAGAGAAATTCAACAAACAAGACTACTCCATCAAATGTACTAGATAATTTGAAAAAAATTGGAAGTAAACTATACTTAGAAGATTTAAAAGAAATACGAAGGGAAGTTAAAACTTGTATCCCTGATCGATTTTAAACTTCAATAGTAATAAACGGACCAGGAAATTTTAGAAATTACTTGAAATCGGAAACTATGGAGTATTACCAAAATCCTCGACAATTGAGTAAGGAAAAGGAGGAGAAGATCTGCTCTTTTCTATATATCTTTACGTATATAAATACTGAAAATCTTAGCGATTTCGGACGTTTCATGCTAAATTCCTTCTTTTATTTTAAGAATTTCTGAAATCACTTAGCAGGTTTCGTCTTTTATATAGGGGAATTTTCGTAATCTTTCTAGACCATTCTTTCTTCTTTGTTGATAATAATTTTGATTCTTACGATCCTAAACATTGTGAAACAAGTATAACATTTTGCAGCTGTTGTAAGTTTGCAGCTTCTATTTTTTCATTTAGAACAAAGCGACAAATAATGCTCGTTGCTACAACTCGTTTGATCTTCAACTGAAACCAATCTATTCACCACCATAATATTCTTGTTGAATCCCATTTTGTGAATTATCCCTAATAAAAACAATTGTATTGCAAAAATTGTATCAAAATCATTATTGATAATCATTTCGTAAAAAAAAACAAATTTTTCCAGTTGTCTTTTAAAAACTTTCATAGCTAAACATGAGAAATGACTCACAGTCAGTCATTGACATCTTTACGAACTGTCACTGACGGCTGTTCCTATTTGTATGTGATTTGTGCACAACTTAACATATTCGACCCGATTCAGTTTTCTTAGAAAATTTTTTCCAGATGTTCATTTTCATTGACTACTAATTTCTAATAAATGCACATAATGGCGTTTTCGCTATCTTCTATTGATTATCTATCGTACTTTTTCGTTCTTTTCCATATTATACGAAGCGTGTGCAAAAAAAAGTGAAGGCGTTTTCCAGCCTTTTCTCCCTTATTCTTTTCTCTCTATCGTCTTGTATATAAATACGACCGAAATTTTGGAACAGTTCACATGCCATTTGAAGAAACTGATGCAGAAGATAGCGCTAGCTGACTTAATGAAGTGAGCTCTTTAAATGAAGATTTTGGTAGAATACACCTTGAATCTGGCAGTTTTGACGAAGAAGTTACTAATAATAAGAAAATTACACAGAAAGCAAAATGACCATTTTGCAGTTTTGTGAAAGTCTTGTCCGATCTTTACTGTTTAACACGCTAACCGAGAAGCTAAAATCTGGTTCAAGACAACAATCAACCAGATATTTGAAGTGCAAACTAGCTGATCACAAGCTTGAAGAAAAGAAAGGATCTGATCGCAATGTGGTCAGACGGTGCACTGGCTGTCATGCGAAGGAACGAGCTCAACAGTCAAGAGAAGCCAGCCATGCGGCAGCAAAGAAAGTAAAAACTTTCTGTTCTAATTGTAATAAATTTTTTTGTCTTGAGTGTTTTAATGATAAGCATGATACTATGGAGTAAAGAACTCAAATAAAGTACTAAAGGCAGTACAGTTGACACTTTATATTTACTCTTCTACTTAAGGAAAAAGCAAAAGAAAGCGCTTTTTTTGACAATGCGTTTTTTTCCAATATAAAAAGTAAATAAAACATTAAATTAACATAAAAGTTGTTAAGACAATTTCTTAGCGAGTATAACATGAAATACAATAATAGCTGCTAATGCTGACTGTAGAAAAATAAAATTTTATTACAAAATTATAGATACATCTTTTTCTATAGTATAGTTGGCCACTCTGAGTATAAGGCTATCGATTCTAATAAGAGACGATGCACTAATTAATTTATCAATCGCAAAAAATATAAAAGTCGTCGAATATATCAACTCATAATTAGTTAAATGTGATAGTTTTTCTACTATTATTTTGAGAAAATATTTTGTATTATATTATGGATAAGATATCTTTATATAAAAACTGGAATGTGATCGTGAAAAATATTCAAAAAAAATATTAATCACAGTTTTTTATTAAGGATTGATCAATGTTGGTCTTAATAGATGATCACATTCTTTGATCCGATAGACGGAAGAGATTATTAAGTATATGTTTATCATGTCTGCATAGAGGTTCCTCTGTTGGTTTTGACTGTATTTTGGTCAGAAAACGACATGTTGTTGATACCTGTTCTTCAGGAGCATAGAGCATATTCCAACTGCCACAAAAAAAACTTATCTGTCTAATCAAATCTTCAAAGGATTTAGCTTTGATGCCGTACAAATTTTCATAAAACCTTTCAATACTTTTGATGTTACTAAGAATAAAAAAACAACTAATCTTCAGTAATAACAATTTTGAAGCTTATTTAATATCATCATGAATCCAAACTAAATAAGTAATCATATCGAAATGAAACAAATAAATAGATATTTTGATTCTTCTATTTCTTATCTATGCCACTAAACTTCGTATCTTGGTGTAAATCTGAATACTTTGTCAAATATTTACATTGATTTAATTTTCCTTGTTCATCTGTAATCATAAATGTGTATTTAAATAGTTTTTGATCTTCTAAAAATTTAATTATATATTCACATGAAATAAAACATTTTTTTATTAATTTATGATAAAGTAAAATAATGGAAAACTTGTTTTATTAACAATTGCATGATATATTAGTACATTCAATAAAGTATTTTTCAAGATCAAATAGAAAAACAATAACAACAACAACAACAACAACAACAACATGAAACAATAAAAAAAAACAAAAGGATAGACAATAAAATTTACAAAAAAAAAATAACAAAATTCGACATATACCTTAAAATGCTCTCATTTAATCATACAAATGTATTTGATTTTTTAATTTTTCTTTGAGATGCAACAACTGTTATATATGTCTGGTTTTTAATTGAATATGTTTGTGATAAATTAGACATTCGTTTAATTTTATTATTATTATTATAAATAATATTATCATTTATATTTGTTGTTACTGTTTGTCCATTACTTGTTGAATGTTTTCGTTCTAAACAACATGAAATAATTGATGATTCGGTTTGTTGATGTCCAAAAAAAAATTTACAAAATTTACAATAAATCATTCGACATATAGACCATGCTGAATTTCGAAATTTATTTCCAGCAACACAATAAAATATAAATGATAATGCATGATAGGAATTTTGAAGTGAACGTAAATATTCATTTAATTTTAAAATTGTTTTTATTGATAAAGATTTTGAAAAAAAATATTTTAATATTGATTGAATTATAAGACTTATATTAAATGGTCCTGTCATTATTAAAAATAAACAATTTATTGCAATTAAAAGTATTGATAAATTATCTTGTATATGAATAATACGTCGATTTTTAGAACATATTCCACCAAACATCAGAGCTGAACGACGTCGTTCACATATATTAATTATAATAATTATACTACTTGTTAAAATAATTAAAAATGGAATAATTGCATAAACAAATGTATCTAATACATTCCATAATATACAAATACGACATTGAATAGGTTTTATTGTTTGAGTTTGAAAAAAACTTGAATAATATCGAATACGAATATTATTTGAAAGTTTTGGATTATTTAAAGGAAAATTAAGTGCACGTTGAAATTGTTTTGATTCATATGTTGAAATTTTTTCACATACATGACTTTTATAGAAAAGACCATAGTTAAATAGAAGTTGACCATCAAAGATAAATAATGGTAGAATAACACAAAGAAAAAATATACTTAATATTCGAATCTATATTTAGAAAAATAAATTTCATCAGTAATATAATTAAAAAATATATTATTAAACTGATTAATTGTATAAGGATTAGGACGCCTTAATCTCATTACTCCCAACTTGAATTTAAAAAACTAATCTTATTCTTAGTCTCATATATAACAAGATACAATATCTATATCTCAAATAAAATGACAATTTAAATCTATCAAATTCTCATTTTTCCATACCCATGATGGTGTTCGATGTGATTGTAAACTAAGTAATGCATAAACACGTTGAATACTTGTTGAAACAAGTTGCCATGAACAAAGATGACCAGTAAAAGCTACAATAAATGTATGTAATCGACATATTCCTGGTGATATATCTCGTAAATCTTGATGATAAATATTTGTATGACGAATTAATATAGCAAATAAATAGAATATATTTAATGCACAAAGTACTGTTAAATTTTGATAAACACTTACACGACGAAGTGTTTTATCAAATAAAACAATCATTGATAAACCATTTCCAATAATACCAATTATAAAAAGAAATATTGTAAAATAAATATAAATAATTGAAACTGATTCAGTTTTCGAATAAATAATAAATGATGAATTAAAACAATCAATTGTTTGTCGTATTGTATGATAAACACAAAAATATGATGAATTTGATATTGAATTAACATAACGTAAAAGATATGGACATGTTGTTGGTTCCGTTGAATTTAATTGACACCAACATGTTTCAAAATAATTAGCTTGACATAATGTTAAATTATTTCGAGAAATAATACTTCCCTAAAATTGAAATTATATTATTCATACAAATTAATCAAAATATAAATTTCTAAACAATAAATATATTAGTAGAAAAAGCAAATAACATATTTTTCATCTACAAATTACATAAGGAAATTTTCTAAACATACCATTAGAATCAGTTATAGTATACATAATGAATATCATATTTACAATATACATCACTAATGTTTTTTTTATGGAATGTCAATGTAATGTTTACAATAAAAAAGAAAGAAACTAAGATAAAAACTTATTATTAGTATTCAAGATACATGCAATGATCAGCTTTAAAATTTGTTTATGATTGATCTTGGTAGTCTAGTCTTTTATTCATATGAAATAACATATAGAAAAGAGAATAGAAGATAATATCAATGCATTCTTGCATAAATTGATGCTTATAAGAACATAGCAAAGAAAAACTTAATTTAAGACCGAATCATTTCCAATCTTACATAGACCAAATAGTCTTCGCCATCTTATTTTATTATGGTTATATATAGAACATCACACAAATATATGCAGTAATATGAGAATACTAATTGAACTGACGTATGTTAATAGAAATACAGACAAAAAAAATCAAGTAAAGGAAGAAGTCTATATAACTCGTTCTATATACTGTCAAAAAACAAAAAAACATCATTCTTTTCTTAGAAATTTCTTGTACTTCAAAATTTATATATTGATCAAAAATGGATATATCAAAAGACGTAATGCATTGTATACAGTTTGTCCTTGAAAAATATTTCTTTTCTTTTTTTATTGAGATTTCTAAAATCTCTAATAGTTTCTTGATCAAGATTCGAAGAAATCGCAAGACTATCTCCGATATCATTATTAATAGATATATTTTTACACGATGACATGTCTAATGGACCTTAACTGTCAACAGCTTCGATCATTAAAAGAAAAATATGATAATAAAATCTGCCTTATGCCATGCATATATATATAGAATAACAGATTTTATATAAGATAGTTTTTTCATTAGAAATATTTTTTAAAAAATTTATAGCGTGGGATATAATTTCCTGAATAAATTTAATCTTGTCAAATCTCAAGAGATTTTCATAGAAAATTTTATATTTTCAAAAATAATAAATGACTTTTATACAATTAGATTCTTTTCATTAATCTTATTTAAAAAAAAAAATAATGTCAATCATTCATATTCTACGTCTTTTATAAACTATATTATTTTTTATTTTCATTCACACTTACTCTACGAACCGTATTTGCTATGCTCATCACCGTAGACAGATGTTATTGTATCGTTCTGTCATTGAAAGGAAAAAATATGTGAATATATTCATAAATTTCTATGAGGTCTTCTCTTTGCTATATACAAAAAACCCTACGGCTTCCTGGTAATTATTATGGTTATTTCTATTGGGAGTTTTTTGTGACAACACAAGAAGTATTATCATGCAATGCATAATATTCAGCGTAGGATGATAAAGTATCAGAATTGTTCGATCTAATGGGGGGGGGGTGTTTAGGCTTAAAAATACATTACCCTAGGGTGCCCATTAATTTACAAACAAAACCACAGAATTAAAATGGTTCAATAATTTATTAGTGCATCTTTAAATATATGTATAACAAAAGCGAACAATACTGAATATTTTATCATTAATTGAAAATTTTTATTTCATACTTACTTCATCAGTATGGTCGTAAGATTTTAACATTGAAGTCATAGATTAATTTTTAACACTATGATACTAGAACAAAAAAAAAAGACAAGAAATATATCAAATAAAATATCTGATAAATATGCCAAAAAATTGCATTTATGTATGTGTCTCTTTTTTTTCTTCCTTCCTTTCTTCCGTTATATTTTGTAAGTTTATGTGTGAGATAGAGATTGCCTACGAAAAATATCAAAGGAGTACCTCTCTAACATTTTGACTGGTTGTAAAAGGCTAAAAAAGAAATGCGGAACATGTCAAAAGTATTATTGAATATAATTATATTCGATAATATTTTTTCTGTTTATCTATAGAAAAAAAAATAACTTAAGGCATGTCTAGAAATAAGAATAAAGATTCTCAAGAGAGAAAAAGAAGAAAAATGATAGATAATAGTTTCGAAAAAGATCATATTACAACCAACTGACAAAAGAAAATTATTGATTCAGATAATTTACCTTGAAAGGTATAGTAAATCAAAATAAATATTAATTTCTATTCAATTAAAATCTCTAGAAAATAATTTAGTATATATATCTAAGATCAATTTTGTTATTATTTTTATAATAAAATTAAATTTTGCGGTAATATTTAAAAACAAAATGAAAATTATTTTTTTATTATTAATATTTTGTTTTCATAATACTAATCAATTAATATGTCTTACTAATTGTTTTAATATTAAAATCGATAAATTCGAATCATTTGATGAACGATTCGATAAATATCTATGTCAAAAAAGTTTTCGTGAAAGATGTTATGGACGAATAATGACTTATTATGATGAAATTGGTGAACATAAATATATATCATATACATTCGGTTCACATAATCATATTATAGAAAAAGAAATCAAAGAATTATCGATTAAAAATAATTTTGAATTAATAATCTATATTTTATTTATAATAGATTCATTTGATACAAATGAATTAGTTATTAATGTTTATATTATTTGTAAAACAAGTGATAATTGTGCTTTAAAATATGTAAAAAAATTTTTTTATTTATATAATAAACAAATAAATCCATTAGATCAATTACGTTCATTATTTTATAATAAAACAAAATCTTCAACATTATCTTGTTATAATTATAGAAAAAAACAATCTGAAATATGTTCAACATATGAATATTCAACATGTATTATAAGTAGTACAGATAAATTTCTACATGGATGTTATTCAGGATCAAATACAAAATTTGAATATGTATTTATGATAACACCATTTAGAAAAAATTCAATAAAAAAAATATATGAATTAATTATATGTAATAAAAATGATTGTAATCAAGAATTTATATTAAAACAAGCTGAATTTATTGTATATAATTATACATTAGGAATAAGTGTATTATTAAATAGTTCAAATAAATTTAAATTATATCTTATTTATTTACTTTTATTTAAATATATATTTTTTTAAGATTAATAATAAAAAAAAATATATACTGACTTTTTACTATTTATTTTGTTTCCATTTAACATCTGTTATTAGTTCTATAATCTAATTGAAAAGGGTCTCATGAGATAAAAATAAATTACCTATTTGTTCCTTTATATTTGATTTAATCTCAAGAATAGATAATTTATCTATTATTATCGCCATTTGCGTCGATATATTTAATCAAAAAGCTTAATTAATAGTCTCCTTAAATACTTACCCCTTAGACAAATCTGAATTAAATCAACATGTGTCGTCATTTATTATTAAAATTTTGAATTTAATAATACAATATAATGAATTATATGCATCATTCAAACATATTTAGTGAAATAAAATAACGTTGCTATCTTATTTCGATAATATAGAAAGTAATTTCAGTAGAAGATATATTATTCTCATCATATATTTTATCCAAAAAAGAATTCTTAAAATTTATTTTCTTCATGTTTTATCTGTCCATCATTATTTTGGTGTGATATGTAATTTACTAAGACAAGTATATGTCACTATAAATATTTATTGCATGGTTGAATCAAATTCATTTTTGATTATGCATTAAATTTGAATTAATTTTTCAAAATGTAAACAAATTTTTTGATTGGATATCATTTATGACGCTGAGATTGCACGTAGGTAGTGAGAAACGCTAATCCTTTCTGAAAGAAGGAATATCTATCGTTGTACGCTCGAGAAGAAAATTCATTCTGAAGCCGTA
Source organism: Macrotrachela quadricornifera (assembly GCA_022393335.1). Lineage (NCBI taxonomy): Eukaryota > Metazoa > Rotifera > Eurotatoria > Philodinida > Philodinidae > Macrotrachela > Macrotrachela quadricornifera. The sequence goes on along the minus strand of JAJEKB010021558.1, from coordinate 8,816 downwards.
GATGTTGTTCCTAGGAATGAGCGATTTCAATTTCAACTCGGAGCTACACTCTGAACAAAAAAGATATTTTACCGAACCTCAAAAAAACATCAATTTTACCCAAGTCTAATTTTTCCATCTTGAATCATTATTAAAAGTCAATTATTGTTTACTAGTATTTTATAAATGGATTATTAAAACTTAAAATATGATCTTTTCATATCGCTACCATAGAAAGATTATACGGGATAGTTCAAATAATATTTGAGAACGGATATTAGAGCTCCATATTAAGATAGATAAATAGTTTCAAAGTATGATGAAACATATTGTAATGAAGAAAACTGTGACTAATGCTTAGTGTACATATTTTAAAGATATAGAGAAACGAACTTCTGAAAGATGAAATATATTTTCTTACCTTTTGAAGTGTACTCTATAACATGATATAAACAGTAATTTCGAATTCTAATGCAAATACTTATATCTGAAGTATCGGATTTCATAGAAAAATCGGTATATAAATAATCATACGTCTTGATGACGAGAATTAACATTGAAATATATTGAAGTTGTTTTTTATGTATCTTAAAAGCAAGTTATCTTATGTATTTATATTTAATGAAGTTAGTTGGTTTTTTCCAAGTAATGTTTGTTTACATGAATCGATCAATCCTGTTATTTCATGCACGTTATGATGAGTAAGACAGATGAATATTTTTTGCACACATTGTTTTCATCACGCTACACTATATAGTTTTATCTTTTTTGATACTTTCCTCGATGTGAGACAAAAAGAAACTTATATATATGTATACGATGTAATCTTTTTATGTTGTTGTTTTTCCTGAATATGGGTCGATGTTTTGCACTAAGTGCCTATTTCGACTCTTTCGTGCCGTTCCTAAACATCTCAGTTTTTTTTCATATAATATAGATAAAATAGGAAAAGTTGTCGAATTGGAGCTCAGGAAGTACTGAACATGTTTTGAATGTTATTTGTTATAATGTGCAATAAAAGCTTTCTTTCCAGTATTATTTATTTGTTTAGTTCGTTAAAAATAAACTAAAAAAAAGAATATTTAGATATCTATTTCATAGATATTATATTAATCTCATAAGAATTTTGTTTCGGAATATTTTTATTTAATCTGAATGTTCAAATTCATTTTTATGATATTTAAAATGATCTTCTAAAAAAGTCATAATAAAAAAATAACCATGATTATAACCAATTTGTTCACGAAATTGTATTGGAAATGAAGCATTTGTACAAGCATTAATAAATTTCTTTGGAAATAAATAATTATCTTTATACGGATCATCTGAACCTTGATCAATTAAAATTGGTGCATATGGCATTGGTCCTTCATATGAATGAACAAGTTCACATGCATCATATTCTTTCCAAATAGATTCATCTTTAAAAACAAAAACAGAAAAAAAAATGAGTTTTTTTTTTCATCTAACTTTCTCCAAAATATTTCATAAATGCATTTCGACTCCATTCACAATTTAATACACTACAAATTGGTGCAAAAGCTGAAACAGATGTATATTGAGCAGGACGTTTAAAAAAACTAATTAAAGCACCATGACCACCCATACTATGTCTAGAATTTATATAGATTTTTTAATAAAAAAAAAATATATATTTTATTTACCCAAATATTCCAATTCGATTAACATCAATATTAAAATTTGTTATAATTAATTCATAAAATTCATCATTTATATAAGAAAACATTTGATAATTTTTTGACCATTTATCTTCTATTGCATCAATATAATATCCAGCACCTTCACCAATATCCCATTGATCATGATCACCTTCAATTTGACAATTACCTAGAAAAAATCTACAAGAAAACTATGATGAAATATTTCTGTTTTTTATTACGAGGACTTGTATCTGGATTAGCAATAATAAAACCATATTTTGATGCTAAACGTTGAACACCAGATTTTATTATAAAATCTTGTTCAGTACAAGTTAAACCTAAGAAAAATGAATTATTTATTTTTAATTAAATTATAAAAAACTAAAAAACCAGAAAGAAATATTAATAAAGGTACATATTCATTATCAGCTATTGTTGGAATATAAATACCAAATTTCATTTTACAACCAACTGTTGGACTAAATACTCAATCAAAATTTAATGATTAATTTAATTTTTATTAATACCTCTCATGACTATAAATATATTGATAACCATCAAAAGATTTTGAACTTTGTTCAAGTATCAAATTCGATGATACTAATGACATCTTGAATAAATAAATTTATTATTTTAATTTTCTATGAATAATTAATTTTTAAATTTACATTTTAAAAAAAAAATTCCATATTTAGCTAATAAATTTCAATAGAAATAGTAGATCCTTTTTTTTTTCATTCATCTCTATCTTATTTCTTTTAAATAGGAAAATTTTCTATAATTTAATATGATACATTATCGAAAGTATTTATACATTCTTTTTAAAGAAATAAAAGTGTCATCCAACAAAAGGGAGAGATACAATGAAAAAAAAGAAAAAGAAAATTATACATTTTTTTTTTCGTTTCAAAATAAGAATTATAAAGCCATTTATTTTCATTTTTTTTTTCTTCTTGATGGAATTAATAAATATAAATATAAAATATTCATTTATATATATATATATGTTTTTTTTTTCTATTAGTACAAAAAAATATACAAAATAGATAAATATTATAATATTAAACAGCATCATCATGGTACCACCATCGAGTCTTTTTAGGATCGTTAGATGCTGTACGAACATACCAATCATTATCAGGTGGACGGCTCTAAATAATAAAACAATTTATATACATTCATATTTATGTCTCATAAACAGAAAAAAAAAAGAGAGTAGAGTAACCATAATTTTATTATTTATATATCTAACTAAAAATAGAAATTCATTGATAGACAATGATTTGTTTTTTCGGAAACTTGATGTGTACATTCATATTTATTCTATAAAAAATGCAAATAACTTTAGGCATATATAGACTTCTTAATTAAATCAAATTCATTGTTTCATCTTGTTATTTTTTTTTCTCAAATTATAATAAAAATAAATTATTTAAATCATATCTATATTTATCCAAATACCTTATCTTTGCAACTTGAAAGCATAGATAAAATACTAAGACAAACAGCATTAATACTTAATGCTGGTGACCAATCATCAGTTAATATTGATAAACAAATATGACCATTTGAATAAATATGTGGATGTAAAGGAATATTTGAACCAATAAAAGTAACCTTAAGATATATATATTTAATTATATATGATATATATTAATTTAATTACTTGTGGTGAATCAAATGGATATTGATCAGAAAATTTGAATAGTAATTGAAAATTTTCACCATCATATAATGTTCCTGGTGCACCTTCAATATCAATTCGAATTCTAAAAAAAATATATAGAATTATATTGATTTTAAAATAAAGATTATTTTTTTCAGATTTACTTTCTCAGATCAGAACCATCATCAACAACTCGACTAAAAAGCAAAAGAAATTATTTTTATTTTTTTTATTAATTAAGAATAACGTACATTCCAGGTGTAGGATTTTCATTTAGTAATTTCAATTCTTTTGTTAAACGTTTTCGAACTAAATCAAACTAAATAATATTAACGAATATTTTAATTCATTAATTATCATTTATACTACTAACCGCCATTTAAACTAAATCACTGTAAAATATATAAAAGAAAAAAATTTCAATTTTTCTACTATTATTATTTTATTTTTGTTTTATTTAAACTAAGTTTATCATCTAAAAAATCAATCATATTATTATTGTTTAAATGATTTCATTATATGAGAATCTTTATACAAACAAACAATTATTAAAAAACATAAATTTGTTTGTTATTAAGATCATTTAAAAAAGAATATTATGCTTCATCAACATATTTAAAAAAAAACAGACGAAGAAGACAAATTTTACGAATATTTTCTATCACAGCACAAAACAATAAATATATGTAATAAGAAAATTTTCTTTTTCATTGCATACAAAAAAAAATGTCTTATTAATGTTTAATTGACATTGATTGAAAATGTGGTGCCATTTGATCAACTTCAAAAGAAGCTATTGAACTATTTACTAAATAAAAAAAAACAAAAGTAATATTTTTTTTCAAAAATAATTATAATAAATTTTTTACCTTGACCAATATGTTCTCCAAGATCTGCTAATGCATTTCTTCGTCCATTTCTTTTAGCCGCTTGAAACATATTTGCATCATCAACATCAGATATTGAATTTGTTGAAGTATTATTATTTATTGTTGCTGTTACTGTGCTCATTTTAAAATGAAGAACTAAAAAATAAATAATAAAATCATACTCATACAACTATTTTATATGTCAATAATGAATGAAGAAGAAATGAATAATACATGACGAAACTAAACTTGACGCATATAATCTATAATGATTGGTTTAAAAAATTCTCTCAAGTAGATGTCTCCGTTAATCGAAATAAAATTTTTTTTTTTGTTTTTGTATATAAACATAATATGTGCATGTAGATTTATTAAATCTAAGATTAATATATAAAAAAATGAAAACTGACTTTTACTTATATACCTATTATATTCTCATGCGTAATTCAAGCAACTGTAAATAATAAGAAAAGTAAAGAAGAAATAATCATGGTATTTGTCTGTAAGTGAATGTCATCCTACACTTTCACTTATGTATACTAAAGTAAATATGAAGTGAAAAAAAGTAATGTAACATGGTAAATTATTTTGGATTAGATAAAGTTATTTCAATGATTTTTATAATGAATTAAATTTAATAAATATCGTGCGCAAAAAAAATTCTATACTGCAAATAATTTATTAATTAACTTATCTGTTGGATTAATCAAATGTTATACGCACAAAAATCTTAAGAAAAAAAGAAATGTGCTTTTATGGTGACATCCTTTTAAGAGTATAAAGCACTTGCTGAATTTCCTTTGAGATTAATTATTAAAAAAAAATATAATGCACTGAATGATCCGAAATATTTACAAGAAGTTTTACCGTACATATATATATATAAATGATAAAATTCTGATTCTTCATATCTCATCAAAATTTCTATTAACATTTTTTTTCATAGTCTTTTTTTCTACAATAATCTATGTGATCACGTATTTAATAACTGCGTCATATTGATCGTAATAGAGTCTATCAGAAAGAACGATTATTGCGTCGGAAATAAGTGCCATATTACTACTGGCATTGCACAATTCACCTTATCCGATATCAACCAATTATAAGTGATTATTTTTTACTCATAATTGGTCATATTCTAGCACAAAAACTTAACCATACAGAAACTGTATTAGCTTTTTATTACTGTTTATATTTAACTGATACTAATTATTTACTTTTCTAAATTTTTAATGTTTTATTCCGTTTTCTGTCACATTTAGTATAGTAGAAAGTAATAAGATTACACTCATCCTAAAGATATTATCAAAATCCAAAGAGAAAGTTAATAAAGATTTCTTTGTAGAGCTTTTCAATAGCTCATATTTTTATAAAAAAATGAATTAACATTTTATTATTTACTTACCTTGAAATATACTTCTTAGAACACTTGATATATGTACTTTTGTTGAGAATTTCTAGACAAAAAAAATTTATAAATAATTAGTTCATATTGATTCAATATGATCTTAAGAAAAAATATTTCTTACTAATCTTATTCAAATTGATTTAATATTGATGAAGATTAGTTTTTCGGGAAAAATGCCAATCAAAACAAGTCACTTTACATAGCTTTTTTTCATATCAATGATGCATATAAAATATATCAAATCAGCATACATTATTATAATTTTCTCTTCCTTCAGGCAGAGCATGATGTTTCTCTGGTGAATGTACTTGTTTAGCTTGTATGACCTGTAAGAGACAATACTCGAGATGTATTTTCTCGATGAATTATTTTTTACAAATATCTTGAAATTATTAAATGAAGAAAAACGAATTTAATCAGTAGAAAAAATTTGTATTATTTGTTTTCATTTAGTTTTAATTCTTAATAATAAAATATCTAATTTCCATTTATACATCATTTTATGTTCAAAGTAATATTATCAATAATTTATTCCTAGTAAAGCGTATAATCGATATAAACAAAGGAACTTATGTTTGAAATCAATTTTCTATAACTAATAACATAAATACAAAATACTAATATCTCTATTATATATATTGCATATTATCAATAATTGTACTAATGGATATTTATTTATTTTTGTTACATCTGTCTTAGATATATGTATTAAGGTCAAGTTAACTTTCAACAGATGTCGGTAGTATACAGTAATATTATTTAATCATTTTTATTTAATTCTATTCGAGATTTTAACAAAAGAATCATTCAAAATTTGATTAGAATAAAAATTTTTTAAAATAATCTTATATTATTTTACTTTTTCATTGATTTTAATTGGATGAATCAAGTACCTGTCAACATAAATGGCTGCTATAGCTCATTATATTTTTTGTCTTTCTCTCGATAGTTGAACTCAATAGTTAATTTGTTCAATTAATAAACTATATTTAATTCTAGATTTTCCTATCGAATACAGATATTTTATCGAATGAAACCACGTTATAATCTTCGTATTCAATCAACTAAAGCACTTGTTTCAACAATAAATAAAGTCACTCCTTCAATAACATCATCTCGGATGTTAGTATATTGAATTTTATAAAACAAAAAATTTATAAATATATATTTTAGTACAAAAAAATCTAAACTACATCAATCAAATGTAATGAAAAATAGAGAAAATCGACGACATAGTCTACGTTTAACATCAGTTATTAAACAAAAAAAATCTCGACCAATTATTCGTGAAATTCGTATGTACTATATCATTATATGTATATTTATACAAAAAATCTTTTTTCTTTTTTTAAGCATCAAAATGGCAAAAAGTTGAGAATGATCATAATGAAGAAACCACTTCAATTAATGATGAAGATGATTATGATGATCTTTTAGCACGTCATCATCGACATATGCTTGAAGAACAAAAAGATCGAAAGTAAAATACTTTTCGAAAAAAAAACAAAAATATTCAAAAATATTTTTTCATAGACTTTATGAACGATATGTTCGTGGTCAACGAACACTCCGCCGTTTACAATGTCGTCGTACTCATACAGCTCATTTAAATGAAGCTACACGTACTCGTTTATTACGTGAATTAGAACGTGAACGTCGTTATACAATTCAAGATCAAATTTGTACTTATCGTATGTTATCTATATATTCTAAAAAATAAAAAACTGAATTAATTTTTTTAGTTGCTGATCATACAATTATATTTCGTCATGGTTGTCATATAAATTCAAATGAACCAATGGATTGGTCAACACTTGAAGATGAATTACCTCGACAAAAACATTTTGATACAATATATCAATTAGATAAAATGATTAATAATTTAAAAAAAGTTATTCGAACATCAAAATCTTCTATGTAAGAAAACAAATAAATTTTTTTTTATTTTTAATATTAATTTATTAGATCCAAACCACGTTTATCTGTGCATGAAAGACAAAAACAACGTTTAGCTGCTACTAGTCCAGTTAATTCTATTAATTCAAATACTTCACAAACAAATGAATTTAATTCAACAATCTCACAGTAAGTTAAATCAACTTCAAAACTTATAAAAAAAAATTTTTTTTTTTTCATAAAAGAACAAATTCAATATCACCCTCAACAACAATATCTCGTTTACCAATTGTACGTTTTCTTGATGATCCATTACGAACAATGAATTCACAACATTTAACATGTATTCAAAATGTTTTATTACAAAATAATAATAATAATAATAATCAACATAGTAGAATGTAAAAAAAAGAAATTTATATTTAAATATATCTACTTTTTTTATTATCTTTTAGTACAACAAATGAAATCTCAACACCTATTAATATACGAAAACAATTTCTACGTTCGAAATGTACGCATGTGAAGTATGTATACAAAACTGAATAAAACAAAAAAACATTTTTTGTTCTTATTATCGTAGTCTATCTGAATTATTACAAACAAAAAAACGACCATTGGAGAAAGAAAATTGTAGTCTAATGACATCTACATCCAATAATCATTCTTCACATACAAATATTGTTTTAAGAGCGACATCACCGTAAGTTGTAGAAATGTATAACATATAATTTCTATATGTATTATTATTTTATTAGAATGGCATCTGTCAAACCTTCAACATCATATCGTTCGTATCCAAATACTCGAAAACATCCAATACATATTAATTCATCAACAACTCGTCGACAAACGAGAATTTCGTAAGTTAATTTTTATTGAATTAAGACTTTTTTTATAAATACTAATAAGAAGTTTCTATATATTTATTTTCTTTTTTTTTTTAGTGCGAATGTTTAAAGATGCCAATGTGTTGTTTTTTATGTTTTGTTTTGATGTAAATAGACGATAGTCATATCTCTTTTATTTGTCTGTTTCTTTTTTTTTTCGTATAACGAACCTTATTAGTTTTATTCATATTTGTTGTTTTCTCATGTTTTTTCTGTCTTCTTCTTCTCAATTACACATGCACACATACACACACATATATATATATACACAATGTTTTTTGTTTGTTTTGTTTTTTTTTTCGTCGAATTTTACTATTGTCGATGTCCATTTTGTTTGTTTTATCGAAAAACAAAAAAAAACACAAAGAATTAAGACAATAAGGAAATTATTTTCGATTTTTTAATACTTGTCGAGGTATTAATGAATTAACCTGAAGGAAAAAAAAA
>JAJEKB010021557.1:0-101783 GCA_022393335.1 Macrotrachela quadricornifera | reverse complement strand
GAATTAGTAATATTTGATTACATAAATATCTTATTACACTACATAACCATAGATGTAATTTGATCTCTTTATATATATATATATATTTGAAATGTAGGCAAAAGACACATTTCATTATTTACAATTGTCATTGAGAAGTCATGTAAGAACGGATTGTTGAAAATATTTTGGTTACAATATCCAAAGTCGGCCTACAGAATGAATCAACTAGGATAAGTCAACAAGAAGAACATATGATTGAGAAAATAATATTTAAACTATGCAGTGACAGTCAAAATCATTAAACTATTTTTTCAGATCTATGAAATTTATCATACACAGAATCGAACAAAATTCTTCTGTTTACTTTGATCTAAGAAATGAATCTGATTTAATCAATTTTAAAAACATCGAGTTTCTCTTATAGTCACATGAATAATTTAAATATATTTGTACATTTTTGAACAAATTACTGGTTTTTTTATATGAAGAAGAAATCAAAAGAATGACATGTTACCTTAATTATATCTGTCTATGTCCTGGTAAAATCTATCTTAGTGACCTCTTCAATCGTCAAGTACAAAAATTGAAAATCGATCCATATCGATGCTAAAACATTGACTGTGAAAAATATTCTTTCTTGTTACTTGATTAATGAGCTTTATTGAAAAAGTTGATTTATTCATGAATTAAGTTAAAAAAAGGCGAGTGAATATCTTTTATCAAAAAGAATGGAACTATGTTCGATCAACCAATTAAACATTGAACGAATAAAACTATTTGGAATCATGAGCGTCTTGCAAAATCATATGAGCTACTTTTTCACCGATAGCATAAGCCAATGCCTGCGTGTGACCGCAGTTGAGAATAGGTAGACTAGAGATATCTGCCACTCTAAGATTATGGACATTTCTTACACGGAGACAATTGTCAACAACACCCATCGGATCACTGTCCGGTGCCATTTTGCATGTTCCACCAGGATGAAAACATGTCGATGCAACTTTTCGTACATGTTCTTTCCAACCATTGATATCAGTTGGATGGGGAACGATCTTTGGCCAAGGACCAACGATAAGATCTTTGGTTCCTCGACCTTTCATAAGAATTTGATGACCCAATCGACAACCCTCAGCTAGTACAGCCACGTCGAGATCATTGTCAAGGTAGGCGTGATCAATAATTGGCTTGCTTTTTGGATCATTGGATGAAAGTCGCACTGTACCTCTCGCTTGTGGTGCAAGAAGAAGAATCGCTAATTCAATGACACCTATATCATTCGCTGGATTATCTAGACAATGAAAAGATTCAAACACGCAAAGTTTAGATTACATTTATGTACGATATGAAATCAGATCGAATGGAAATTATTTCATAGAGAATCTCTGCAATAATCAAAGTTGTTCAAAACCAAAGATTAACGGAAGAGTTCAGGTCTCAAATGAATCATTCAAAGATCATAGATAAAATACAGTTTCTTTTACAGATTTGTTTTCGATCTAATCGACTAACCTGCATTTCGTGAATGAGGTGCACGGATAGATACTGGAATAGGCAACAACTCAACATGCGCCTGATTAACTAGTTGTCCAGTAGGATCACAATTTGATGCATTTTCAAGCTGTTTGATGGATTTCGTTGCTTCCCAAATCGAATCTTGAATTGTCTTATCAATTCGGGCGAGAGCTGTATAACCGCCTGGAATAGTGGTCATCAATCCTGACTTGTTTTCATGCCATTCTTTGACCGCTGAGATGAGAGTATCTGTAGAGCAGTCCATGACTCCATCATGTGTTAGACTCGGATCGTTCAGTTGATAATTTATAGAAACCTAGTTGATCAAACATCAATTATCATCAGATTGAAATAGTCAACAAAACGTAAATATACCGTAAGATGATCTTGAAGATTTTTACCGACACCGGGTAAGTTAACATTACAGTCGATACCTACTTCGGCAAGATGTTTTGCACAACCAATTCCTGAACACATCAAGATCGTCGGAGAATTATAGGTACTAAATAAAAAATCATCGTTTCCTCGACTAGCAACAAATGATGATCTAAGGATAAACTAGAATTATCCAATGAGTTCTATCGAATATTTCTCGAAGATCATCGATACTTTTTCAACTAGAAGAGATCTATTGAACAACTGCAGAGGAACATTTTCAATGTGAATTTGATAGGCTTACCCAGCACTTAAAATAATTTCTTTTCTTGCTTTGATGATAAATGGTTGATTGTTTGCATTATCATGACCTGCAACACCGACTGCTTTGTACTTTGAGTCTTCATTATTGTTTTTTTCCAGAATGATTCGATCAACGAATGTATCTGTTTTAACGGTGAGATTAGAATTGGGATAGCTGTGAATAAAATCTGCACTCGTCGAGCGTAGGCCTTTGTAAACTGTTCGAGTAACATGTCCAATACCTAAAGTATTCTTGTATCAGCGCTTTTATTGGAAATGGACGTAACAAACCTTCGTATTCTCCTTGAACAAACATATCTGGTTTGTAATCAAAGCCAAACTCGACAAACGATTCGAGAATTTTGTCGAACAAGGTTGAAGAAGGAGTCATAGTAGTGTGTAATGGACCATCGGTTCCATGTGCATTAACGTCTGCCTCATCCCATTCAGTCGGATGAAATGTCTCAAAAGCTTTAAAAAATGGTAATATTTCATCCCAACTCCATCCTGAATTTCCCATTTGTACAATTCGATCATAATCTCCTTTTGTACCACGAGTAAGATATGTTGCATTGACTGCACTGCTTCCACCGAGTAAACGACCTCGTGGAAGAGAAATAACACGATTGTTGCATCCTTTCTGAGGAACTGTCTCGAAGCACCAATCGAGTGAAGTCTTTTGCAGAGTTAACCAAGCACGAGGCATATGACTATTAACTACATCTTGATTACTATTACAAAGAACAAGTTGCTCCAAACAATGAAATCAATGATAACAAACAAACAAACCTTGGACCCGCTTCGAGAACACAGACACTCAATTTCTCATTTCCTTCTGCCAAACGGCGTGCGACAACTGAACCACTTGTTCCACCTCCAATGATAATATAATCATAGACATTATTGTTTGTGTCATTCATTCTAGAAATAAACAAAAGAAGAAATTTTCTTAGGAGTGACAGAACTAAACATTTCATGCTCCAGTTTTCTAGTCGAGTCTGTTTGTTTGATTGATTTAACGAAAAAATCTTATATTGCTTTATTTTCATTTTTGTTTAGCTCACAAGAAAACAATGAATAAAAATCAACAATCGACATTCATAGCTAGTTCCTGTTTTACCGTTGATGTAAGCAAGAAGCAAAGGGAACTTCATTCTGTGAAAATCTTGACAATATCCCATCAATATCGACAACGAAAATGCTCCAAAGGGAAATGTTTTAATAAAAAAACGTCCTCAGCTCGAAAGACCATTATCTCCAGTTAATAGATTTTCAATAAAAAACAAGTTTTCAGTGTTATTTTGAGCTGCGATTACGAATTTTTTCAAAAAATAGGAATCCTCATAGGTTTGAGTTGTATAAAAGTTTGTTTGATAGAGTTAACTTCAATGGCTAGACTTTGCGTCGACATATACTGACGGTTAAAATTTCCTTACTATGCTAAGGTTTATCGATGTTTCAAGTTGTTAGCTTGGAATTTTGATTACACGCAGGTAGTGAGAAACGCTGGTCCTTTTCTAAAAGAAGGAATATCTATCAGTGTATGCTCCAGAAGAAAATTCATTCCAAAACCGTAGATGTTGTTCCTAGGAATGCGCGATTTCAATTTCAACTCGAAACTACATTCTGAACAAAAAAGATATTTTACCCAAGTCTAGTTTTTACATCAGCAATATGCCCGTTACTTATCTCATGCTCGTATTATCTTAACTATTATAAAAATTATGCTAAAGACAAAATTTTTATGATGACGTCATTTTACTGGTATTTCATAAATGAATTATTGAAATTTAAAATATGATCTTTTCATAACGCTATTAGAATGAACGTAATGAAGTATTATTTTGAGAATAACTTCATGTGGATAAAAGGAAAAAAATTTCTTCTGTTTCTTACAGAAAGATTATACAGAATAGTTTAAATAACATTTGAGAACGGAGGTTGGAGCTTCATATTAAGATACATAAATAGTTTCGAAGTACAACGAAACATATTGTAATGAAGACAACTGTGACTAATGCTCAGTGTATATATTTTAAAGATATAGAGAAACAAACTTCCGAATGATGAAATATATTTTCTTACCTTATATCTGAAGTATCGGATTACATAGAAAAATTGATATACAAATAATCAGACGTACTTACGATGAGAATTAACACTGAAATATATTGAAGTTGTTTTTATGTATCTTATGAACAAGTTATCTTACGTATTTATATTCAATAAAGTTAGTTGGTTTTTTTCCAAATAATGTTTGTTTACGTGAATCAATCAATCGTACTATTTCATACACGTCATGATCAGTAAGACAGATGAATATTTTTCGTACACGTTGTTTTCATCACGTTACACTATATAGTTTTATCTTTTTCGATTCTTTCCTCGGCGTAAAACAACAATAAACGCATATATATGTTTTGATATGAAAAAAGCTAGTGAAGAAGAAGACTCGTTATCTTTTCCCTTTCAGCTCACCTATAAAGAGCGATGTTGGCTTGAAAAAGAACCTTTGTGTTTGCTGTAGTTACTTCATGGCCTAAAAGATGATGATTTTCGCTGTGCAGGTTGTTTCAATGCAAAACAGATGTGTGCACTGTGTGCACTTGTATAATTGCTTGTTTGCCTTTTGTCTTTCTCCAAACATCTCCAGATAGAGTATGTTCTCTTTTTTGTTCTTTCTCATGTTTGGTGGTATCGTCTATTGTCTGTTCATGAAATATCTCATCGATCGCATAATCGAAAACTTGATTTTTTTGTATATATCCCGCAGACTGTGATCGACACAATCACAAACATTGACCAACACTATGAAAGACTATTATAGATCGTAACCAACAAAATATCAAAATTTGTAACACAGTGTAATCTAGTTTGCATCAAAGATCATTATAGATATGATATTTTACGCTCGAAAGATTTATGAATCATGTTTTAATAAAAATTTATAGAAAGCTGATTCAATAGATTCAGAGTTAATGTTTTTGTCAATGGTCGTATATAATATAGGCATTTTCTAATCAAAGTATCAAAAACTTCAACTACAAAGATTGAAGCATATTCGTATTCATAAATGACAATATACGATTCTAAGAAGTGATGATTATATTGTCAGTTGTTACTAATATCATATTGATTTGATACTAAAGAAAATCAAATTATGAATGAGTAAATATCTCAAAGAATAAACTCAGGCTTAATGTATAATGCTTCTACTTATAAACTCTGTTACAAAATAAATATAAATTCAATACTATCAGTATATGTATTGTAAAAATAAAATAAAAATAACAAGAAATACTACTGAATTTTTTTGTTTGTTCTTTGTACCGTTCTGTTTCATAATAAAGATATCGTTTGTGTGAAACGTAGAACATATGAGTATTATGTCTAACGAAAGATTCCATTTGCTGTTACAAATTTAAGAGGATGAATACATATATAAAACCGATCACTCATATTGTATATATCAAATGTTCTTTTTCTTCTGGTATTTTATTTAGTTCTGTCATTCGCTGTTCAATTCTGAAATTTTGTTGGCTTTGTATTTGATATAGAAAATTTATTTATGGTTATGTTGTTTTATGATACCGAAAAAACATCGCTTCAAAGTATTTGACATTATTTTTACTCAACATATGATTTGTGTAAAGAAAACCAATAAAATAAATATATATTAATGCATAAATTTATAAAAATTTGATTTCATTGTTGTAACTTTGAAATAATATATGAAGAATTGTTTTCTGAGATTCATACAAGTTGTTACATTTCTATTTTAATGAAATACATAGTTATTTACTTTATTTTTAAGAATTCATGTTTGACTTGAAACTTTCCATATATAAAAACGCTCCTATATATGAAATTTTGAATTAAAATTCGAAAAAAAGTTTCACAGCTAATCAGCTTTAAATGAGAGAAAAAATTCTGAAAATGTATTTGGAAAGCTCATCGAATGCTGACTCTAATTGGCTTTGTTTTGTACGAATGTCGTTCTTGATCGTGTCAAAAATTTGCTCCTAATAACTAACCATAAGTCAGAAAAATTTTGAATAAAAGTAAGAAATATATTTGACAAACGTTTACAACAATCTCAAATTTATATCTCTTTTATTTTTACATTAAAATTATACTTTCAAAATTTGATAATCATTTTCTCTGAGGACATACATGAAAATCTCTCTCATGGCAATCATCTTGATTGCGTAGATATATCGTTCAATAGTATGTACTTCGCCATAAATTAAGAAACATATATAAGAAATACATGAAACTTGTCAATTATATAGCAAACAGTAATGAAATTCGAATGAATGATTTTATCGATGTTGAAATCTCTAACAAACTCAAAAAAGAAACTGTTCTGTGTGATACATTTCTTTCGCACGGATCACGTGTATTTGCTTTTACGTTACGACATTTTATATGTTCGGTTGTTTTTGATAAAGAGAACAACGTATGTAAAAAAAGAAACTTACAAAAATTCCAAACAGAACTGCAAAAATTTGTGCAGAATATTTTATTATTAAAGGCGAGAGTGACGGTTGGTGGCTGCAGCTCTTGAATACGCAAAATATAAAGTGATGGCTACTGAATCACTTTTACTTAGTTTACCTGTCGAATTGCTACACTGTATCTTTGACTATTGTAATACCCGGACGATTCTGTTAACGGTTCGGGCAGTATGCAAACACTTGCATAGTGCTTCTAGTACTTATAATCGATTTCGAATCAAGTTTGATAGTAGTTGGAATCGTAATGTTAATTTAATTTCAAAAACTGTTCTACCTGAAAACATTATTTCACTCACTATTTCAAATGGCAATGAAAAAAATAATTTACTTACTCTATTTATGGCAGCCTTTGATGTTAGTCAATTCAGTCGGCTTAAATCTCTAAGTATTAATGCTAACGATGATCCAAATCTACGAAAACTTCTACAACAAATACCTACTAAGGTAAAGTCTTGTTATTCTAAAAACATCTCAACTTCAGATTGTGTGAATTCACATTCGTTTGATTGGATGCAGTATTTCATTTACACATAGGCACTTATCCAATTAAGCTTTTATGCGAATCGATTCACAAGTGATGACATGCAAAATGTAGCTTATGGTTTACAAAGCAATAATGTAATTTAAAAAATTTTTGTCAACTATTTCCTTTCAACGGTTGTAATCAATCAGACACTTACTAAACTGAATTTTAGTCATCAGATAATTGGAGAAGAAGGCGCACGATATCTAGCTAATGGAATAAGAAATAACACGGTTATACTTTGTCTTATTTTATGTCACTCATATATATATATAGCTCTTTTGTGTTACAGACACTTACCAAATTGCGCCTTTCTCATACCGAAATCGGAGATAAAGGTATGCAACAAATAGCTGATGTGATTAAAAATAAGGTGATTCATATAATTTATTTGCCTGTTTCATACTTATTTTCATTTCAAAATAGCCACTTGCTGTTTTGGAATTAGAACGTAATTTTATTGGAAATATTGGATTCCAGTATCTAGCCGATGCCTTACTAAATAATACGGTACTGATTCGATTCCTTTAATATCAGTTATATCTGTTTTCTTCTTCATCACAGACACTCACAACGTTGGATATGAGAGATAATCGAATAGGGTATGAAGGAGCAAAACAAATTGCTCATATACTTCAAACTAATACGGTTACTATGATTATTATTTTATTCATTTTTCATTCATTTTTTCCTCTACACATAGACGCTTACGTCACTAGGCCTATATGACAATAAAATAGGAGATGAAGGTGCTCAATATATCGCAGATGTCCTACGAACAAATACAGTAATTTGCATATTTTAATATAAATATCAATCTTCTGCTTTCATCAATATATAGACTCTCATCAAACTCGGCTTAGGAAACAATCAAATAGGAAAAATTGGAGGAAAATACCTTGCAGATGCCTTACAACATAACAAGGTGATCATTCTTTTGTTTAGTATGTCTGATGTAATCGTGATTGATTTTAAATACAGACTCTTACTGAACTTCATCTTGACGGAAATAACACGAATTATTGTGTAGCTGTTGGAAAAGCAATCGAAATTCGAAATAATAAAGTGAATTTCTGGTTCTCTGTTTTTCCTTATCTCATATTTGATCTATCATCTACACAGACAAATACCAGTCTCGAGTTATCAAATACACGCATTGGTTCTGATGGTGTTCAACATATTGCAGATGAATTAAAACATAATAAAGTAATCCTAATCTCTTCTTCGTTTCTTATAAATATATATTTTGATCTGTATTTAGACACTCCTTACATTGAATCTTTTTTTCAGTGATATTAGAGACGAAGGTACTCAATATTTAGCATATGCCTTAAAACATAATATGGTGATTTTCAGTATTGTTTTTATCTCTTTCATCTTATAATTTTCATTGACATGCAGGCAATAACTACATTACTTCTCGAACATAACTCTATTGGAATAAATGGAGCAAAATATGTAGCTGATGCTCTTCAAAAAAATACCGTAACTTTTTTCTTTTCTATTCATTATTTTCTCTTGATTTGTATACTTATACAAAGACAATTAAGAAATTAGTTCTCAGTTCAAATCAGATTGGAGATGAAGGAGTACAATATCTAGCTCATGCTCTTCAACAAAATATCGTAATTCTGTTTTTCTTTTAAGCATTATTTACTTCAAGACTATATTGAACAGACACTTACTGAGCTTCATCTAGAACGTGACCTTATCGGAGATCAAGGAGCACAATATTTAAGTGATGGATTACGACATAATACAGTGAGTAGTTATATATTTTTTTCTATTACTGTCCTATCAAACTTCTTATTGATGGTAGACACTTACTGCATTGCATCTTTCTCAAAATAATATTGGAGAAGTTGGGGCACAATATATGGCAGATGTACTCCAACACAACACTGTAATCCATATTATTTCTATGTCGTCGCTTTATTCTCATCTCTTTTCTTTTAATCCATGTAGACACTTATCAAACTAAGCTTAAATCTTAACAAAAGTCCATATTGTCTGGTAGTTGCTGCTGCAGTAAAACTAAAATATGATAAAGTTTATTTGCATTCTCAATCTTTAATCATTTTTGTCTTTTATATAATCTTTGGTATTTTTCAGACACTCAATCAGCTAAACTTCGCAGGTGAACAAATAGGGGATAAAGAGATAATATATTTAGCTAATGCACTCCGACAGAATAATGTAAATCTTCTTTTCATTTTGAATATTCATAACGTATGTTTTCTAATTCAATGCATTGAGGTAGACTGTCACTGCATTTTATCTTGGTGGTAATTGTATTGGAGAAAATGGAATTCAATATTTATCTGATGTGTTACAAAATAACACGGTACATTTAGTTTCTTGTTGATATATTTAACTTCAAATATTTTGTTCATGTCAGACACTTACTATATTAGATCTTTCTAACAATTCAATCGGAGACGTAGGCGCAAAATATCTTGCAGATCTATTGGGTATTAATACGGTAACCAGGGATCTTCTAATTTATTTTTAATTTGTATTTCATAAATAGACACTGAATAATCTACGGATAGAGAAGAATAATATTGGATATAAGGGAATACAACATCTTGCAGACGCCTTACGACGAAATAAAGTTAGTTTTTATTCCAATGTTGTGGGTTTTGTCAGAACGATTTCCTTTATACATAGACACTTACTACACTATCACTTAATAGCAATCAAATAGGTGTTAAAGGTGTAGAACATCTTGCTGATGCCTTACAAAATAATACAGTGATTCTTAGTGATTTTTCGTTACCCTGTTTTTCACGTTCTCTTTCGCATATAGACACTCACAAAACTGTTTCTTAGCAACAATGGCATTGATGATCAAGCAATACAACATATTGCTCGTACTTTGCGAAATAATACAGTTCATCGACTTCTATATCCATCACTGTCATATTTAACTTCTGATTTATTTCAGACACTGAATGAATTATGGCTTAATCAAAATAATATCGGAGAAGTAGGAGCACAATATCTGGCAGATGCATTCCAACACAATACAGTGATTTATATTATTTCTATGTGATCGACATATTTTCATTTACTTTTTCTTATTCATATAGAAACTTATTCAAATAAATTTAGATTCGAACAAAAGTCCGTATTGTGTAGCAGTCGCAACGGCAATAAAACTAAGAAATAATTCAGTTGGTTTCTTTTCTCAGTCTATCGCTATCATTGTTTTTCATATCATTTTCTGTATGTTTTATTCAGACACTCACTGATCTATACCTTGATAATCACCAATTGACAGACAAAGAGGCAATATACTTGGCTGATGCACTTCGACAGAATAATGTGATTTTCATTTTTTCTTCCAATATTTAAATCGTTTTCTTTTTCTCTTAACATATTGATGCAGGTTCTCACTGTGCTTGTACTCAGCCACAATTGTATTGAAGAGAATGGTGTTAAACATATAGCTGAAGCATTACAGAGTAATACAGTAGGTTTACTTCTTTTCTAAAGTATGTAATAGTAAAAGTTTTGTTTATGTTAGGCACTTACAAGATTAAACTTTTCTGCAAATAAACTTGGAGATCAAGGTACGCAATATCTCGCAAATATGTTAAGAATCAATAAGGTGATTTGTGTAATTGTTTTCTCTCATATATCTATTCTCTGGTTCACATATAGACACTCATTGAAATCGAATTAAATGAAATCGATATTGGAAGAAAAGGAGTACAGTGTATTGCAGATGCTTTAGGAAGCAACACAGTGATTCTCATTATTTGTTTGCTTTCCTTTTTCACACACACTTTCTTCTAAGCGCAGACATTAACCATACTTAGTCTTGGTAACAATAATATTGATGATCAAGCAGCTCAATATCTTGCTGATGCACTGCGAAAAAATACAGTGATTTTTATTTTCTTTTTACTAACTTCAAATGAATATTTTCTTCTAAACGTAGACACTCACATCATTAACCATTTTTGACAGTTGTATGGGCGACAAAGGTGCTCAATATTTTGCAGATGTTCTGATAGATAACAAAGTAATTCTAATTTTCTATACATCATAATTTGAATATATTTCTTTTTACAAATAGACGATGACTACATTGAGCATTGCAAATAGTCAGATCAAAGATAATGGTGCAAAACATCTTGCAGATGCTTTACTTCGTAACGCGGTAATTCTTATACTTTATACTTTACAATATCTACACGTTCTATTGTAAATACAGACATTGACAAATTTAGTGCTTGAAAATAATCAAATTGGAGATATAGGAGCTGAATATCTCGCAGATGCCTTACGAAAGAATACAGTGATTTGTTTTTTTTTCTTATAATTCATGTTTATATTCTCTCTTCTGTATGCAGACACTTGCAACACTTAATATTGAAAGAAATCTTTTTGGATACGAACACTGTATATGGATGGTACTCGGTGAAAAAGACATGGTTAATATCATTTGTTTTTCTTCATCTTAGTTCTATTCTTCCATAAAATGTCTTTTTAGACGCTGCGATAGAGCCATTCATTCGACAGCAAAATCTTGCAAAAATCTGTGACAACATTTGAAAAGAACATCATCTTTTTCTAATAGTTTTCTGATGCATTCAGTTTTGATTTATTGAAAATAAAAGTACTCTTGTCTTGAATACAAAAATTCATGAAGGTGTGGAAATATTGATGTGTGCATGTGGATCTACGATTCTTCTAAGTACATACACACACCAACACACTTCATCATATTGAAAGAAAAATTTTCTGTTTTGACACATTTTATAAATGTAATGTTATTATGGAAGGATGACATGGGTTGATTGAAATTCGAGATAAGCGTTCTCGTTAGTTCCTAATTTGTCGAAAATGTCCACAAGGATTTAGTTTGTCTCCAACTCTTTTTATTACATATCACTCAGATATGGTAGGCTTTGTACCAAGGGCAATGTCATTCGTTATCTTGAACAATGGATAGACCTTGAACGTCGTCTTCGCTCCTTCTTGGAACATTTTGAATACTATTCATTTCTAGCTGTTCAACCCATTAACTACTCAAAAACGCAAGTAATGTGGTCTGCAAAAGCAGTGAGGTACCTAAACCCGATGCCAGCCAACTCGATCAGATTTTGTTCTGATTTTTATATAAGGAGTGTTCTCTTGATGATCTTTGCTATACGTACTGGACAAAGTATTTTAAAAAACTAGCTAAATCTCTGGATGGATATCTTTTGCTCGAGCATGGCATTGTTTACAGTAAATACATTGATTATGATGAACGGTATAAAGAAGTATTAGAATCAGCTAATATAATTCATTATTCATGTGAAATGTAGTTTCTTACGTTTCTATGATAGATATCAAAAGCATGTTCTCAGACGAAAATCCTGTAAGTCAAGGATGTACTATCTTTCTTGACGGAATTGTAAGGTTTTTCAAATTTTGGTCATTTTAACTGGGAAGAACAGAAAATTGGCTCTAACTTTTTTACTATCTCGATGTTCTCTATCAAATGGCTTCTGAATGAAAGGAATAGGGTGGCTCTCTCGTTAATTGACATTTTTGAAGCTGTGTTGATGAAAGGAAATAAAAAAAGAAGAATGCTGATATATATCTTTTTTAAATACTGCACAAACAAAAATAAATCAAGTCAAATGGATTAAATCCACTATCGGTTTTTTATGTCTGTATAAATAATATAGTCGAGGGGTCAAATTCTTATTGCCATTTGGGTACTATTCATTTTTTCGATATGATAAAAGGTATAAGAATAACGTTACTTGTAACGAACCTACCAAAACCGAATTGATTTTTTTCTATATTGAAAAAAACAATATTCTTATTTTTTCCTCTCTTTTGAATCGATATTGCATTCGGTTGGGTCTCAAATCCTTGTTAATTGCAAAGATGAATTAGACCGAAAACAAATCAAATAAATCTTTCTTTTTCAATACTACAGTTTTATTGATTCCATAAGGGTCATCAAGACCCATGTAAAATTTAAACATACATGCGACACATCTTAATGCAGTTTTGTTATGCTGATAGTTTTGTGAAACTCACAAAAATTCACTAACAATATTTTTAGGAATTTAAAAAAACACGAACTCCAATTTGGTCGAAATGTCGATAAAAAGGTTGTAGCTTTATAGATCTTATCGCGTAGGAGAAAAGGAGGAAAACTTCAATGTTGTGTTCAAAAATCTGGTTTTGAGAAGAAGGTAATGAAAATTGAGTTTTTTTTTAAATAAAATGTAGGTTTTCAGTTGTGAAAGGTAAATCAAAAGTTTCATCTACAGTAATTTCAAGAAGCCATTTTATTTTTCAAATACATTTGCTAGGCAAATAGTACCATAGTATTGCTATTCGCTCATGTATTATACGATTAATTTATTTGCGACCACTCTTGGCTTGTTTGACTGTGAATTTAAATATACCACAGAAGAAGGGTTGGTCACGTGGTGTATCTCGCTCATAAGCTGTCAGCTTGATAGCAAAATCACCGGGTTGCAAAACGAAGAAAAACATCGACGGAGATGTAGTCACGTCAAACACTTGATGATGAAGGCCGATTTCTTGAGCTGGTACTGTATCGAAATAACATTGATCGTCAAGACCCATAAGAGAAAATACAGGTTTCATTATGTGAAAACCAATGCTTTTCAGGAGTGAGTCACTCATGAATTGACACAGACGATAACCGCTATAGTCGCATGAACCAACAGGTACGCCATTCATCATATAACATTTTACGGGAAGTGTAACACGATTGACCGTACGATTCATATTTAAAGATATTTCAGCCGTTTCTATGTGAGAATCAATTGTTACTTATTTCATCTTTCCATATTTATATCACTTACTTATCGATCGCTTCACAGAAGCTGCTACTGATACATTGGCAGTACCTGGAATATAGACCGGCATTGGATTAATATCAATCTGATGGATGAGAAGATCCGTAGAACCACAATCAGTGAATTCAAGTTTATTATAAATGGCTCCAACATTATGTATTATAATGAAGACAACGATGAAAAGAGTTCCCGATAGAGTATACATTATTATGGAAAAGTGTAACAATAACAAATATGTGCTTTAGTCTATCAATGAAAAGAGTATCTATATTTTATATATGCCCAGATGTTTTATTAAAAAGGTTTTTGTTCTCAATTTACATATTTTAAGCTCTTCACAATCCACAATATCATTCTTGCTCTTTATCATTTAAGTATCACGATGGACGGCTAGAATATTAATTGCTATGTCTATTTTCAATTTATTTCACATACAATCTAACACTACAATTCAGAAGTTCTGCGAAAAAATTCTATTTATTAAATCTTGCACAAATGTGATTGTTGCTCAATTTTTCGAAAACTTACTCAGTTTTGATTATGTATATTGTTTATTAAGATCAATGTTATAATACGAAGATAGGAATATTTGATTGATAAAACGGATATAATATTGCACCGTTCCTCGTTTGCACTGTTTAACAATAAGATCATTACAATCGATTCATTTAGTTACTTCATTTTTCTCCGAAAATATAAATTTAGTTAAGGTGAATATTTACAGCAGTTTGACGAAGAATGGTGACTGTGGAGACTAGCATTTCCTGTCGTATGACGATTTAAATAAATAAATAATACTAAGATTGTATTCATTCATTTATTTACTGACTTTCTCAGAGACGCAGTTTTTTGGAATTTTTAAGAGACTTCTCTTATATAGGTTCAAAATCTCTGACAGATGACAGTTGCTTTCTGAGAAAAGTCGATCGTCGAAGAAACGAGATTAAATCACGGGGGATGACGTAGTGGTTCTATACGTCTGATTTTAGTCAGATATCAAAAGGTTCAATTCCTTCCCTCGACACGGTGCCCTCGGTGTCAAGATATACAATATCGAGGGAATAAACAAGAGAAGAACAGCGGTGCACGTCCAACATCGTCATCACTGCTTCAAATTTGATTTTCGTTCTGCTCGTTTCGCTTCTTTGTCATTCTTTCTCTGTTTGTTATCGTTATCTTGTCCGTTGCATATTTTCGTAAGCGTCCACAAAAATTATTAAAAAAGATCCCCAAAAAAATGTTTGGATGTCACGAAGAAAATTCAACACAATAAAAAAAAGTATACTGTAAATCATTGTATGCGACCATCGTAAACTACTATCGTAATTGATCGGATACGGACGTGGGTGATTGACCTGGGTATGTGCTAAATTGCAGACTTCTAAGTCTTATACGGTGCCACAATCTACTATTTATTCAACGTGAGTAACATGCAATTTATCCATGCGTGACTTGCAATAAATGACAGAAGTTTTCATTTGATATTTTCATTATCAAAAAGGTTGTATAAAAAAAAACAAAATAAACCAAAAGATGCAGCATGAAAAGCTCTGCAAACTGAAATAAAAAGCTTATATTGATTATGTGTTTTTTTTGTTTTCAAAATAAAGAGTATTCTGAGTAATCAATTCTCGAAGCTGCGTTAGGTAATTCAGAATTCTGCTTTTATTTTCAGAAGAAAAAAGAACACAATTAATAAAAGCTTTATATTGTAGGTTGTGGAGGTTTTCACGTTGCATCTTGTAGTATATTTTAGTTTCTGTTTAATGGAAGATATCAGGTAAAGCAAAGATGAAATAAAAATAAAACCTATTCGTCTGTTATAAAAAAAAATGTTGTTTTCGTAGTATCGAAATTTATTGCCCAAAACTATATCGATTTTCTAAAACAGAAAATGCAATGCAAATTTCTCCTATTTATGATGAATCATCCGTAAGCAGGTTGCATACACTACTATAAAAGAAATGGCAAGCTACAGCGAAGTACATGACTTAGAAGCCTAAAATTCTGCACATAATCCTAAATATGTTTAAACATTATAATAGAATGCTTGAACTCAAACTAAGGCTTTTGGAAGAGCCAGAAGCAGAAACTTCTTTAGTGCCTCATTAATCTAAAAGTCTTGGATACACATCTGATAGGTAGAGAGCTAAACAATATATTTTCTTTTTCATATCTCGAATAAAAGATGTTTTTCTATTGCAAACTTCGAAATAAGTTTGATCTTTAATTATAAGTTGTCATCTTCAAAGCCAGTTACTTGTTTAGAATTATTTCCTTCAGAACTGACTGTAGATCTTCTTTCAGAAAAAGGGTCAGCGAATCTCTGTAGAAGTAGTGCTACTTATTTTTAACAGAAAAAAGTAAACAAAATTAGTTCTAAAATTAAAAATATGCTGTTGATAGGTCACGGAACATGTCTACAGCTCTGAGATGCTCTGTCTGTGAATGATATAAACCGTACTAATCCTCTAAAAAAGCATCTCAAAAAAAGATTTTTGATCAATTCTATTTTTCTTTATTTTTGGTCTCAAAATGTTTCGTTCTGAGATTAGAATTGATGCACTTGAGTCACAGAACAATTTCAGTACTAATCGCATTATCAAAGTATCTCTATTGGAACTATGAAAAAAAGATGAAATTCTGTAACGCTGATCTTGCCAATTACTACATCTTTTTTTTTCCATTTAGATTTCACATCAGTTTGATCACTAGACGAACTCTATATTTTGAATCAACTTTTATATAAAGAACAATTTTGATGATAGGAAGCTAATTCAAGATTCAGAAAGTATTCGTTATAAAATGAGGGAATTAGTTTTTGATAATAAAAATAGGATTTAAAATAACATTCAGAACCCTAAGATGGATAAAACGAATAGTTTTACCATAAAATGTCTTAATTTAAAAATGTTATCGGATGGCCGAACTATTTTCTGTGTATAAATGTGAATAGTTTTTCTAGTTTTCTGCGAAACCATTTTTTGGACAGAACTATTCAGATAGGGTTTTGTACAGCATCAAACACTAGAACTCACAAAAAAGGTTCTTTCAAATTTTTAAATGTTTTGTTTGTCATCGACGTAAAATGTTATTTTATTCAAAATGTAAGAATATTAATGTGTGCGAGTGTAATGAGTCAATAAAAGAAAAAAACACAGCATAATATTATTTCATCTTCCAATTAAAAGTAACAGCAAAAATATCGACGAAGCTTATAAACAAGTCTTTTTTCTTACTTTGTGTGTCATTGTAATTTCAATTTGTTGACTTTTCGCTGTAGAGATAACATCGATGATTTGACGTCGATAAAAGCCAGTCGAAATGCAATGTCTAAAAAAAAATCTAAATTTAGTCTGCGCATACTTGACAAATCTTTTTTTTCTGTTCTTTCAACGCAACACGATTCATTAATAAAAAGAACACGCCATTTTTCATCTTGAATCGATAAAAAAAAATACTGCATCGTACACAAGTAATGAGTATTGCTTGACGAATCATACTATCAAGTTGAAGTAATTTTAGAATTAATAGGCTTTTTATTCATAAGTGTATTCTTTTAGTTTCAGAAGATAATCATATGCGTTCAAAATGAATTATTTTGCCATTTTTCTTCTGCTTGCAATTCCTTTTATTATTATTGTTGTTTTACAACAGTCATCAAATACAGTAAAAAATAATGAAAAGAAGTTGCAATCTAGTGAATCAATATCAATCTTAGATAAAATTTCCTCAAACATTGATAAAATCAACGAGACTACCAGTACTGGGGAAAAAATAGATTATATTGTTTTTTTTTCATTTTGTTGATTTATTTTAGTTGATCAATTACGTTGCCCAAAAGGATGGACACAACTTAACTACTCATGCTATATGCTATCCGAATATATATCAACTGTTGCACAAGCCAATTACACTTGCCATCTTCTTCATTTGAATACTTCACAATTGATGTACATTAAACAATCAATCGAGTTGCTTTATGCTGCACATGTTGTGATCAAGAATAATTTGGATAGTTTACTAATTGAAATCGGTCCTGATTTGATGAAAGGTAAAAATAAAAATAAGGTCAAGAATAAATAGTTTTAATTAGATACGAAAATCGTCAACATATTATCATTAAATAACAATGGTAGTCAATGGAATAAATTTGGAGAAAAAATTCTTAAAAATAATATCAAGAATTACAAAGAAAAGACTCGATCATCTCGACGATCATTACGTGTACAAAGATTCAATGATGAACAATTTCAAAATATTAGTTATCTTCGTAAACCCTGTGATAAATTTCAATGGAATGTCATTGATGAGAATTCGACTGTTTTAATATTGACTGTGAAATTGAATTCCAACAGATCTATTTGTTCATTGAGTAATATCAATATGAAAGCAGCATATGCACATTTATGTCAGTATTGTAAGTTCAATTGAGATAATCTTTTCTTTTCTAATTGTCTCTCTAAATTAGCACTTGATCGTTGTATAAATAATATCAAATGTGGCAAACATGGACGTTGTATTAATAGTCAAACAGATTTTAAATGTTTATGTTCATTTCCATACAATGGAACTTATTGTGATTCGATTTCACTTCGAGACATTCAACTGTTGATTGCTATTCCAATTATTATTCTTGCACCTATACTACTTAGTGAACCTATTCGAAATTTAATTTGGAAAGTTATTAAACGATTGACACCATCGAAGACTAATGAAAAAAATAAGAAAATTGATCAGCAATCTGAAGATGCGACTAATCGTATCCGACGACAAGCAACATTCTTTCAATTAGAATCAAAAGAAAAGCGTATTCGTAAAATTTTTGTTTTTATTGTGACATTGGTTTTCATTTTGATACTTATCTGTAATCCAGTTATTCGTTCTTTCCTAATAGCTTCGACAAATGTATCGACATTTGATTCTATCACCAATGATAATATTTATATGGACAAACAATATGGACGATTTACTATTTTTCGAATAGATAATATAGTTTTCTTCATTTTTTCCATTGGAATAAGTATTAGTCTGATCATTTGCAACAAAAAACCTCAAAGTGATGATAAATATCATTCAAGTATTTCTTTATTTTTCATGTATTTGTATTTCGTACTAAAAGAATTTTCTTTTGAGGAATCATTGAACCGATCAAACCATTTTATATAACTGATCGATACAAAACAGTGATTATTGTTTCAATTCAAATGTTTGAAATTTTAGAAGTTCTTGATGAGACACGAATTGCTATTCAAAATGCATTAGAATCTGGTGTATTTGTCAAAATTCTTATACGTATGGCATTTATTATCATTAATACGTAAGATTTCTTTTTGATAATCAATTGAATGATTGATTTTATTTTTGAAATCATTTCAGATTTCGATACTGTCCTGTTCTTGCTTCATTACGATTTCAAGACTTACGTGTACGTATTCTCGCCTTAGTTTATTTCATTCTAAATCTTATTCATATGATGTTTCGGGAAAATTTACATTTATATTATTTAATATTTAAAAAAAAAATTTCATTATTCAATAAAACAGAAATTTATACAAATATGCACTTATGGTCCTTCGTATATTGTATAACGAAAAATATGTTATATTATTGTTTAAATGGATATATTTGTGGAGAATTAACTGTACGAGTGTTCTACGATTCTATTTATATTGCTCGAAAAAGAAAAAGAAAGATTTGGGATATACCCTTAAGAAAAATCGATCAATATTCTTTTCGAGAAGACAAAGAACAGAAGATTTTCATAAGAAAATCGAAGGAACGAATTACTTCTGGAGGAAATATTATTGCTAAAAGAGAGAATCCCGATGAACAAGGATGTTGCTCGACAATTCGAACATATTTAATTGATCAATTTCGAAAATTTATTACTGGAATATACATAGGGGAAGAAGATTTTCGATTTACTAGCATTGTTATTTGTACATATACAATTGCATATGTATTTCTCATTCATCTTACATTTAATCTGATATTTTTTTATACAACAGATAGAACAATCTATATGGCCTATCTTGTACAATTAGTAGAACGTATATTAAATACCAGTATGTTCATTGAAATTAGATAATCAATTAAGTTGTTAATCGATTTTTGTTTTCATAGAAATTGAAGAACAATCATTTCAAATAGAAGTAATAGTCAGTACAATAATAACAACTGCTATTTATGGACTTCAATTATTGCATAGCATCCAAAATTATAAAGATCGTGTTAGAATTTTGTATGGTACAGATTTTGATAATTCCGAGACAGTTTTTCTTTGCGAAAAGCGTGAAATTATTCCCAGAAGTATTCAATATCCAGCTTTTATTTTAAGATATTTACTTGGCGGTTATATTATTTGTTTTCATTCGTTTTTATTCCTTATAGTTGGAGGAACAGCGATGTTCACACATCTATCTTCATTCAAATGGATACTTATTTCTATTGCTTCAATTATTTGTGTATATGGTTTACACAAGATAATTAATTTATTAATTAATATACTTTTTAACAGTTATCGATCAAAAGTTCATGCTAACGTTGATTCTACTTTACAAATTGAAATCGGCAATAGTGTTCCTCCACAAAATCAGATTACCGCCGATTCTGTTTCACAAGATCAGACCAGTGTTGTTCCTCATTTACAACGTCAAAGTAGTATCATACTCAACAGACCTTATTCCATTTTGTTATATTTAAATCTGATCTTCAGTGAGTTTGTTTTCTTTTTTTATTTCATAAAGATTTGCAATATTATTTACTTGTATAGCTTCTTTTATTGGTATTATCTCGTCGATATTTCGTTTATTTACAAGTTTTTATGTAAATATTTTATTCTTACCCCGAATTGATTACAGTTGTTTTCCTCCGCCATTACATACATTCGGTAAGAAAGTTTCTTGAAATGATTTTCATAAAAAAAACTCGCATTTAGATTCAGCACATAAAGCATTTGAATGTTTTATCCGTTGGGAACTTCTTTACACATATCCACTGATACTCGGTAAATTAAGTTTCATTTTATAAACGTCATTTGTAAAATAATTTTCTTTCTCAGAATTTTCCCGTTCTGCTCAACCGGTAAACATTATTCAAAGTATGTATCAACAAAAGATACAACACTAAGTCTATGTAAATATATGTTTGATTAATAGATGAACCAGAAAATCGTGAAACAACTGCGGAATCACCGAGCGATGAAAATCAAAACAATGCAACACAAATTTATGAGAGGAGAAATTCAGTGACTGAGTCGTTACTTAATGAAGCACAAGAAGCCATTGATCATGCCTGAGTCTAGTACCTAATTACGAAACATTCTTACCCTCAATAGCATCAGTTTCATATTAAAAATCATTTTTCTTCTTAAATAAAATTCTATCTAATTGACACATATTGCATTTTATACCCTTGGATTTAGCAAAAGTAATCATTGGTGATGTTCGAGAAGAAATCTCATTGAATTGTTTGATGTGAAATGCGTCAACTTGAATTAGAAGGAGTAGATGAAAGAACAAAAGCTGAACGATTGAATCAATTTTTTGCTTCAAAAATCTACATTCAAAACGAATAAAGAATTAATAGTAGCGCTCTATCAATGGTGGCTAACGATGATTATGCGAAATATGAATTCAATTTCAAAAGCAACTGAACAATATATCGAATCTATCCTCTGAAGAAAGTGAAGATAAAAGTGAAAATCAAGCAGCTCAGATAGTTCAAAAATAGCAATGTCACAAAGAAATCTGCTAGATAATAATGATTGAAAAATTAATGTCCTTATTCAAATCTACTCTGTTCTATCAGATATAACACATTTCATAATCTTCAAATAGATGTTTTTTTTATAATAAAAGAGTAATTAGGATAAGCTGCACGCTCTTACCAAATTCAATAATGTGTGTAACTTATCCTGATGTGTTTGAGCCAATAGAATTGTGATCCATATTTTACTTTTATATATCCACGAATTCGTTCCCATCTGTATATAACAGTGAAAGTTATTAACATCTGATTTATTTTTATTGTATATTTACTCTTCATTTCATAGCTCAACTAGTCGTAATAACTGATTCATTCCAAATTTTGTATTTCATCTAGTACAAACGATTTTTAGCTTACATTTGCAAAAGAGGAATTGCTCTTTCTCTCTTCAAATAGTTTTTCCATTGTCATATACATATGTACACCATCAAGAGTGCCTCCTCATAAACTTAAATTAAAGATTGGTGCAATTGTCATGCTTCTTCACAATCTAGATGTCAATCAAGATCTATGTACTGAAGGTCGGCTGATCGTGCAACGTTTACTAAAGTATACGATTGATTGTGAAGCTGCAACCGCATATCATAAAGAAAGTCGAGTTTTGATCCCGAGAGTTACTTTAATATCGTCTGATCCATTTTTACCCTTTCAATTACGTAGACATCAATTTCCTAATCGACTCTCATAAGCCATGGACAGCTATAGGTCGCTTTTTTAAGAGTTCGCTCTCTAACGACTATCAAGGTACAAATCATCAAAGAAGAAAAAAACCAAAGATATAAAATTAAAAACATTGTTTTCAAAGAAATTTTGTAAATTACTTCTTTTAAAATAAAATGTAGATTATGCACATAAACTCTTTTTCAATAACTGAGACAAAGATTTTAATAACATGCTTGGTAATTCTCTGATCCTCACGAAAAAATTGCTTCTGACAGTAGAAAAACTATCGTGCAGTATGTACAGGTTCTCGCTAGTAATAAGAAGATACTGTGCATCTTTGTTTCTCAAGTGAATATAAATCTATTCATCTCTACTTCAGTCAACTATTGTGTATTTATTTTTTTCCCTCTTTCAGTGCCATAGTATAAAAAAAGCTACACCTGTTTTGTAATTGTCTTTCATAACAAGATCAATCAAGAAATTTATATACATTCTTTTAAAGTAAAGGAATAGAGAATTTTCTAGAAGTTTCCCAAATAATCTCTTGAGGAGGTATGGCATCTTCTATTGAGAAAGTTCTAGAATATTCTCAACTAATTCTTGAAACACGTATATAGGGTCCCGTTTTGAATTGAGGTCCATTTTAATACATAATAATGGATTCTGATGTAGATAGTAACACAACTATCTCATCTTTCGATGAAGACACAGAAAGTGACGTTGAAATAGATATAGGAAGCGACAGTGTGGAAGATGAAGAGGACCAAAAATCCAAGTGGAATGGAAATCAAAACTTTATTCAAAATACAAGTTTTCCTTCGAAAGAAGTTAAAGGGCATACGAGCATAAGTTTTACTGAAAACATGAAGCCAATCGATATCTTCAATAAATTTTTCGTCAAGGACGAAATTGATATAATTGTAACGCAAATAGAGTACAGAAATCATTCGTTCCTATCTTGGTTTACTAATTATTATAGGTTTACATCGAATACCTCAATTTTGAGATTATTGAAGTGGAAACAAAATATTTTACACAGATGTCATTGCTAATGTTATGCTTAGAAACGAGTTTTATTGAATATTTTTTGCATTGCATTTATCAGATAGTACGAAAAAAAAGTCAATTATCAAGAAATTCCATGTAGTTCAAAATTTTTGACTTTATTTGTTTACAGAAAAGAAATTTTCAAGAAAATTTCGTTTTCGGAACCAACACCTATATAGACGAAAATATCATCAAGTTCAAAGGTAGAAGTTCGTTTAAACAAGATCTACCTTCAAAGTCAATCAGAAGAGGATACAAAGTTTGACAAAAAAACAGTCAAACTATTTTTTTTCATATGATCCTCACTACAGTCAAGGGAATAACAGACATCAAATGGAAAAAACGTTGCTGCCCCAGTTTGCTTGAAAATAAACCGTTAAAACAATATAAAAGTGAAAAATTCAGTAATAAACGCGTTTAAACCCCTTTCTGACCGTATAATGTTTGTCTGGGAATGATCCACAGTACATCCTAACATTTTTAGCTAGGGAGTATCTTCCTTTTTCGAGATACTGAATTTTCAATTTTACTCGAACATATATCTCTCAAGCGCATCTTACAGCGGTTTTCATGAAAAGACCTCTGTATTTTTCTACAAAATTTATCAAATACTTTTATTCTCATATACAATTGTATTCTCACTGATACTTTTTCTAATGGTCAAAACCTGAGCTCGATAGCTACCACCGTTGGTGAGTTATTCAACAAACAACCGAATCCACTTTATTTCGAAATAGATAATAGACCAATTATCAAGATTCTGCTGTAGAAACACAATTCTAGCAAAGATCTGATGAAATTTGAAATTCCTAGCAGATTTTGGTTCTAATAAGAGGACATGCACTCAAGAAGTGGTACAAACAGTGTACAAAATAACAAGATTTTGTTTGAAAAACAGAATTCTAGCAAAAATCTGTTGTGAATTTCAAAATTTCTAGCAGAACTTTGATATCGATAAGAGGATCTATGCGAGTCAAGTAAGCAAATGATTAAGATTTTGTTGTAGCAGCAAAATTTTGATATTAGTAACAGGATATGAGGAAAAGACGAAATGTGAACATCGAAAAGAATATTATTGAAGCAGAATTCTGGATTTCCTCGTGAGAATTTTGCTATCCCATGAAATCCGAGCAATATCAAATTGAACAGTCTTATTTAGTTTTTTTTATTACATTTGGAGCGAGTCTTCTGATGATTTTATTAATGAGTAAATCTTTCGATGTTCAAATAGAATCCTCGTTTTAGGTCAGCTGCTTCGCTCAGTTCTTGTTTACCATCATCAGTTAAACCACAGTTGAGTAACCAAAGTGTATTTAGTGATTGGTTCTTCTGGAACATTTCAACCAGATACTTAACACTTTGATCAGTTATTCTTCTATTGTCATTTAAATAAAGTTTTTTCAAGGTTGCTTTTGGATGAGAAAGAGTCCTGGCTAATTGTTTGACACCTGCATCGCCAATTTGATTGTTATTTAAATGTAAGTCGATCAATGTTGGTTTTAATCTGAGCAATCCTACAATATGCTTGACACCGTCATCGTCAATCTTATTCTCAGCAAGATTAAGTACCTTGATTGGTCCGCCGTCTACCGTCTAAATACGTAGAAAGAAAACTATCTGTAATTAATCTTAGGTGAGGATTTTTAGTATCTCTTGCGTATATACTACGGTGCCTTTATTAATATAGCATTACTATCATACCACAACTTATACAAAAATATTCGATTCGTCAAGCTCATGTCCTAGACTATTCTAACTAATATTCTTTGAATTTATTCTTGAACATGTTCAAAGTAGATGTTCACAGATGGGCTTTTGTCTTCTACGACATAGACTGTCTATTATCTCGGCAACTTTCTTGAGTTCAACATAAAAAGGTTTTGATAATTCCTACTATTCAGTATCCAGAAATTTCATTCTGTCCACAGGATTCCTTTGTATAAAATACATAACTTCCTCGTTGGATTAGTTTCAGATGATAATGAGTTATGACTATCACATATGCATGCAACACCCTGATCAGTTAAATGGAAGCCTTACAACATGAAAAAGAACTCAAGTGAGCTTCGTGAGAACGATGTAGTAAAATTCTATGATGAAACCTGTTCCTTCTTACCTTCATGCGTGTTAACCCACAGCATTTCCATTTTACCACGGTATGCCTTTGAGAATCGGATAGTTCTCCTACTAACTGAGAAATATCACTACTGGATAACCGATTACCGCGAAGATCAACTTCATTCAACGTAGTACTTTCCTGTATTCCTCTGCCAAGCTCTGATATACTTTCGGTTGTCATTTCAGCATCGCGTATTTCAATTTGTGGACATTGCTTTTTAATAATGACCTTTTCAACAACATCTCTCATGTCTTCTCTGTTGAGTCGTTGACCTTTGATGACCGCTTTAGAACCAGATTGAATTCGACTAATTTGACGAGGAATTTCTGGGTTACGCGAACTTTCATTGGATACAGGTCCCAAAGGTATATGTGTTGGTTGTACAGTTTTAGGAATAGATGTTGGACCTTTATTTGGTGTACTGAACTTTGATGGTTGAGCTAATGCTCTAGAATGATTTTGAACTGGTCCTTTGGCAATAAGAGGATATTTTGGTTCAGTTTCCTCCAACTGAATAACAACCAGTCCATCACCCTTGTTCACATTGGACACGACTTGAAATTGTGTAGCAGCAATGAGTAGAACTTCGCTCTCGCTAGGAAATTTCGAATATTGACGTACGTCCTTACCAGAATAGCAATTGATCTCGAAAATCGTTCGTTCACCTTTGGTACCGCAGAAAGCTTCCTGTTTGAGTACTTCCTTCGTGGTTGTACAGGATGAAAATGCCCACCAGATAACAGTGTCTTCATTTTGATATTTTGCGGCGAGGTTCGCTTTTACTCCTCGAAAAAGATGCTGTGGAGATGATGGAATTTTCCCCAAGCCAGTGATAATTAGTTTCAGATAGGAAAACCAGTCTTTTAAAATGCTTCGATCTTCAGATCGAAGATTCGTGTTCAAAACGTAATAGAGACTTTCTTCTCTTTTTTCCCACTCCATTGTATATAGCCGTATCGAAGCGGACTCATCTACAGTAAGACCGTGCTTTGATGGCATCTGGCTTTTTTCCTTCGCCTCTGATGCGTAACGTAGCACGTCACGAATGTATCTAGCAAGTGGTTTGACGGCTTCCTCGAGAGGAACCAAAGGCTTGTCTTGATAGCCTTCAATAGGTGGCAACATTCGCATAGGCTCATCAACAATATCACCGAAGCGCAATCGGTGTCTAGATAAATCGTCACCATTATTGGATGCCATTAAAATGAGTATTTCTACGCAATGAGAAATCGAAATGAACTTTTACAAGTGTTATATGTTTATAGGAGGGCATACCAGGACTTATTTTTTTGGGATTTTTTTCTTCTGCAGAATTTATTGGGATTTATTTATTTACTAAGGATTTATTGACACTATACAGCTGTATTAGTATTTCAGCGCACCCTCACTCTTGCTCCTATCCCCCGCATTCGCCCTCACTCTCAATATGATTTATGCGGAATTTATTTTAAGATGTAAGGGGATTTATTAAAAAATCCGAACAAATCCCAAAAAAATATATCTCGGTATCTGCTGATGCTTGAAGGCTATCTGATGAAATGAACATGGCTGAGTACACTAACAAGGGAGCATCCCCAAATGTTTCCCTCCAATTTCAATGAATTTGTGTTCACAGATACTCCATAGCGCCCTACTCAAAACCGTAGAAGGGTTCGGGTGCATATTGAGTTATAGAGAAATAACCATATTCCCAATATGTCAATTTCGAATAGATCCCTATGGAGGACCCCAGGGACAAAAAAAATCGTATTTTTGAATTTTGTTGTTGAGACCCCAAGCGTACAAAGATCTCAACTAGACTAGCTTATGTAGAAAAATTTATAAGTTTGAACAAAGTCACGCTAAGATACGAAACTTTCAAAAAATGCATGTTACATTCACTATCTATAGGGAAGGACCTAAAATTTGAAAGTTCTATATCTCCACGAGACTTTGCTCGAAACTTGTAAATTTTTCTACACAAGCTAGGCTAATTGAGATCTTTGTGTGCACGGAGTTTCAAAACAAAATTCAAAAATATGATTTATTGTACCGGGGTTTCCCACACGAGTCTTTTTGAAACAGGCATATTAGAAATCTGGTAGTTTCCCCATAGCTCAATATACACCCGAACCCTTTGAGAGTTTCGACTAGGGCACTATGTAGTATCCGTGGGCAAAAATTCATTGAAATCGGAGGGAGACACCTGAGGATATTCCCTCGCAAGCCGAAACCTGTAAAAATCTTCGATAAATCTTTGTATTTTTTTTATCACAATCCTGATTATGATTCACATTGTCTTGCAAGGTTTGGAAGCGCATATTCTTGAAAAGTTCTGAACAAGATCCTGATTGAAGTTTTGCAAGATTAGTTCGTTTTGTATTCCGTTTGATCTTGTTATTTTCTTATCAAGAACCCCGTCTGATGTGGCCGTTTTTCCTAACAAAATTCTGACACGAACCTGATAAAATCTTGTCAGAATTCTGTCTGATAATCTTGAGAGGATCCTATGAAGGAGCTTGATTAAGTCCTGATATGATACTGTATTCTCAACTCAGAAAAATATCTCCACAAGAACTTGGAAAAATCCTTTCAGGGTTTCTCAAGAAATGAACAGGACTGAGACTAAGGTTATAATATCTAGCTCAAGGAAAACAGAAAATCGGTCACAAGTATTCAGCTAGCAAAAAGAAATAGACATACAGAAAAAAAGTATTCATAGCATGATAACTAGTTGTTGTGTACTTACTTGAAGACGTAACTTCTTCAGTATGAAGTAACTGAAAAGATACTCACCAAATCGCGCTCCACTATCTTATCGCACAAATGACAAAAGCAACTGATTAATGGAAAAGACACGTTATCAATGTTGTAGCAACGAAGATGAGAACGAAAATAACCACCTTAATATCATGCTCTCACCCAGCCTCAGTTTCTTCGAATATTCATCTTCGAAATACCTTTAAATTATATTTTACATCACGAATACATCAAATGGAGTTTTATTTAAAGTGAAAGTCAAATATGAAAAGTATTATTTTTTAAAATTGCGTTGTGTAACGTTACATGACCTTGGAAAGCCACAATTGAAACTTTTTTTTCGATCTGGCTACTGCTTGAAGTTCCCTTTCACCATCTTCTGTCAAATCACAATGGCGTAGATCAAGTTTTTTCAGTGACTGATTGTGTTTTATCATATTAATCAGTATGTCAATACTATCATCATTGATATTGTTATTCGCACTTAGATTCAAAACTTCTAGAACCGAATTTCCATGATTAAGAGCGTCCACTAAGACTTTTACACCAGCATTGCCTATTTGATTTTCGGCCAAAGATAATTGAGCCAACTTCACGTTTGTTTGGAACATTTCTGCTAGATATCCAGCGCCTTCATCCGAAATAGCGTTCTCGGATAGATCAAGGCGTTTCAGAGCTGAGCTGTTGATCACTGACGCTAAATAGTTTACACCCACATCCGATATATTATTATGTGAAATATTCAATTCTTCCAAATATTGACTATCCCGAATTGCATCCGACACGATTGACACACCTCGTGGCATAAGTCCAGTACACATCAAATCGAGTACTTTGCATTGTTTATTGATAATTCCCTGATTACTAACTATAATCATATCTTCATCGCTCAATTTTTGTCCACTCAAGTTCAACTTGCGCGATTGACAGTTATGAATGACTTGTTCGAGCGGTGCATTATGGTAGAATGGAAAACTCTGTGGTTTTATGGGTAATGGAGGCGGTAACGTTTTGGCTAATGTAGATGTAGTACTTGGGTTTACAGACGCGGGAAGAGAGTATTGTGAATCGATTTCCTGAATCTGAATCATATTTAAATCATTGCCTACATCTAAAGTTCCGACAACCTTAAACTGACAACCAGGAAGTAGTAAAACTTCATTTTCTTTTTTGATCATTGAATGTTTATGAATATCCTTGCCAGTGCAAGCATCAATGGTAAATATTGTTCGTTTGCCAATTTTGCCTAGAAACAGTTCAGATTTAAGAACATCGATAGAAACCGTGCAGGAAGTAAATGACCACCAAAAGAATGTTTTTCCTTGAGGATAATCACCTACCAGATTTTCCTTTATTCCACGATAAAGAAACTGCCGCTGAGATGGTAGTTTTGATAGTGCAGTAGTAGACAACCTTAGATACCAGAACCATAATCTCAAATTGGTTTGGTCTTCTGCACGTAGTGTAGAATTGAGAATGGAGTAAAATGATTCCTCTTCCGGCTGCCAGGATAGAGTATAGAGCAAAATTGCAGCTGATTCGTCTGGAGATAGATTATCTGGCGGGTGTTTACAGTTAAACTTCACTGCATACACCATATTTTGAACTCTAGGTACGATCAATTCGAGAGGCTCAACAGCCTTTTCAAGT
The DNA here is from genome assembly GCA_022393335.1 of Macrotrachela quadricornifera. Classification (NCBI taxonomy): domain Eukaryota; kingdom Metazoa; phylum Rotifera; class Eurotatoria; order Philodinida; family Philodinidae; genus Macrotrachela; species Macrotrachela quadricornifera. The sequence goes on along the minus strand of JAJEKB010021557.1, from coordinate 71,741 downwards.
GACACCAACGGAAATTTCTCATAGCCATGAATGGGCGACATACTTGTTAACGATTTTCCTAGGGTGTCACAGAGACGGAACGCATACGACCTGTCAGTAGGGTTGTCCATTTTCCAAAAAGAACCTAGTGTATAATCTGAAAATAAGCGCTGATTATGATATCCTCGTGATATAAATAAAGCAGTCAGTATATGGTACTCTGTATTAGAAGAGAGATGAGAATCGTTAGTCAACATACTTGTAGCAGAGCAGGTTTCGCTCATTTTTGTGAAACACGTTCTGAAAGAGAGTGTTGAAGTATACGGATAGAAATTTATACCTCCCGCACCTCCCTCCTCCCAGAGATCCCCATAGACCGTGATCGACAGGCTAAGAAAGTATCACAGACCTTGGCGCGCAGAATATTGTAAGCCGTCATAGATTGAAATAGATGATCTTTTGAAGCAATTATACAGAATGAAAAATGCATTTCGGAACCTCTCACATATGGTGACATGCGTCTTCAAGGACCATCAGAGGATATGTATAAACTAAGGTTAGTCAAAATATCTTTGGAATATTTCCTTGTTGAAGTTCGATAGTGCAAAGTAAGGAATAATGGCCAAGTATATCCGAATATACATCAAACATGATTTTGAAGCAATTAGTAAGAATAAGTACATCGTGTCTCACATTCTTAATCCCTTCAGGGATTGCACTAACAACTTTGTCCCTAGCACACATACGCTGTTTCCATTCTTGATACTGTGTAGATACAACGAAAACGATAAGTTTTGTCTCAAAAAGCAAGGTCTAGAGGAAACCATGCTAAATAAATTCTATCCTACTCTACTAGTTGTTATAGAACCCTCTATCACAACTTAAGGTTTTGGAGCTCTATTCAACCTTTATCGATTTTAGGCTCTCAACGTCCTTGGATCTCTTTAGTCCTTGTAACTCTTTTACTAATATCATTAGAAAATGCGAGAAACTTAGCGTAGATTGAATATCTCAGTGGTGCTAACATCTAAAAATCTGTTACTACTTTGTCCTATAGCTATAGATCGAACAAGTATATATCCTTTTCAGAGCAAAACGCTGTTAGCAGAATTCCTGCAGGATTTAAAATGCGAAACATGATTGAACTGATTACCTAAATTCTACAAGAAATTCATATTGTGCTTCACAAAACTTTCCAAAGGTTACGACGAGTTTTTTAGAGAAAAACTCCGAATTTGGGAACGAGAGAGAGTCTAGCTTTTACTCTTACCACATGTAAATAGTACGTCACATTGGATGTTCACGAAAAATAGCAGAAAAGGTGGATAGGACAATTTTGAACAACTATCATTTACTGTAAATCTGATCACCATAAATACACTCCCAAATCGCATCCATATTTTTTGCAGATAATGAAGTCGAAAAAATTCCTTGTAACTAAATAGGGACTTTTTTCAAATGTAATACAGGATGAACTCTGATTTCCAAGTTCACTATCTACATTATGTTCATATATGTGCACAATAGACAGCTAACACAATTCTGGTGACCAGTTCGCGTTTTTTCAAAAATTGGGTGATCAGTTCGAGTTCTTTTCAACATATTTGGTCACCGTTTCTTTCAACAATTCACTTTACTTCTTTCGAAGAATCTCGAAATAGTGGAAGCTGTTTCTGAGTTCCTTTGACAAGAACTTCATACGTATTTAGTTTAGTCTCCTTAATCACAGTGCTTTGTCAGTATATAAATTAGACCAATCAGTGTGAAATCCCATTAAATTAAGCTAGAACAAAGAATTCCAACTAGTCCCCAGAACTGTGTTAATTGTCTATTGTGTACATATGTGAACATGATGTAGATAGTGATCTGGAAAATCAGAATTTATCCTGTATTACATTTGAAAAAAAATCCCTACTTAGTTACAAGTAAGGATTTTTTTCGACTTCATTATCGGCAAATGTGGATGCGATTTGGGAACGCATTTATGATGACCGAATTTAGGGTAAATGATGGCCTTTCGACAAATTTGCACTTTCTTTTAGCATTCACTTACTTCTATCAGGTTTGCATCACAGGTAACATCCCATCATTTTTATTCATCAAAAATTGACATTAATCATATTGATGGGAAGCTACCACGACGGGTTTTGGTGGGTTCGGAATTCCTTCTATCACAATCGGAGGAGAATGGAACCTAAACGAAGATGTTTATGAACACCTGTAAAACATCCTTACGGAGGTCCCACCTCTGCAAATCGTAACAGAAGGAATTCCGAGCTCATCAAAATCCGTCGTGGTAGTTGGCATAAGTAGTGATCATTTTTGTGCCTGAAAATCTACCATGAGTATCATTAAGAAAAAAGTTTTGTTTTTGGAAAAGGATAACGATGTGCGTTTTGAGAAAACAAAGGAAAATATGTGTAACAGGATCAACAGCTAAGAATATCAATAAATGCTATGCAATTTCGGTAGGAAACTACAGGTATGAATTTCACTTACAGTAAAAATGTCACGGTTCTCCTATGATTTCTTTTATGAAATATGAGTGTCAAAAGTGTGTCAGTCAACCTGGCATAGGTCATATCCTGACTAAAGTTGCGAGATCTGTGTCTCATAATAGAAAACATAAGAAAACTGTAACATTTTTACTATAAATGCAACCCGTTGAGCTCTATAATATAGACTATAAACCAGTCGATTTGAAAATGCCATGGCAATTCATAACTGTGGTTTCCTATAGAACATTCATAGAATTTATTGATATTCTTAGCTTTTAACCCTGTTAGATAGCTTTTCCTTTGTTTTCTCAAAACTCGCACCGATACTCTCTTCAAAAAAAAAACTTTTTTCTTAATGATACTCGTACGATATTTTCAAACACAAAATTAATCTATGCGAATTTTTAAGGAATAAAAATAATGAAGGGCTACCTCTGATTCAAATGTAATAGAAACAAATCAATACTAAGCGAAAGTGCAAAAATTGTTTCATCCTTCGTCCTCATTTTACCTGACGAGGAAACCGCTCGAAGAAATTCATTGCTTTCTAGCATATACTTTCAGCATATCGAAAGCATCTCAAGGCTAGCTCAACACCAAAAGAATTTGAGCCCGTGATCTTTTTTCGTAAGATATCGAATTTCTCAGATTTTGGCGAACAAAGTAATTTTCATCTTGAATGGTCACATCATATAACTGAAGAAAAGTTTCAACAAGCAATACTATTATTATAGTCGACATCATGGTATTGTTTAATGTTCTGCGTTTCAAACCATAAGTAATACTCTAATTGAAAAAAAATAATCCTACTATAAAAGTACATTTAAAAAATCTGAAAACGTTAGAGTGATGAGTGAAGAATCACTCTATTCGTCAAATTCTTGGAAATTCGATATTCTACGAACAAAAGCTCATAGGCTCAAATTCTTTTCGTATTAAGCTAGTCTTGAGGTGCTGCCAATATGTTAAAAATATGTGCTAAAAAGCAGCGAATCCCTTCAAATGGTTTCCTCGTCAATTTACTCATATCATTTTCCCTATCACAGTGTATTAATTTGAACTTTTACGCATTCTCGGACCTGTTTGGACCATTAACTACTTTCACCAGGGAGGAAACAGTAGATTGTGTACTTCCAGGATTTTTGGGATTCCCATCGTACTCTGGATACATGATCGTTTTATTTCCTAGATTTGTGTTTCTTTTACCTGTTTTTTTTTCGCAGAAGGAATCTCATAGCTTTTCTAAGGCTACTTAGGGGATGGAGGTGTATTCAGAGGATCACAAGGCCTATCTTATGAGGGCACCCATATTCCCTGAAAACCTGTCTTATGGAGATATCCCTAAGTCACTATCGCCTATCCTACGAATACAAGCGGGAGCAAACTAATTTCTAACTTCTTGATTTCTAATGACTTATGCTGATTTCTGTGATTTCTATTAGTGGAAATCACTTTTATCTTTTCATTATAAAGAAGTAGAAGCAAGGGGACCTTGGATCTAAACTTCCCACCTCAAATTATCTCTACTCTAAAAACTGATGATTTCTAGCAACAGAAACCAGTTTGTTTCCTCTTGGCTTTTAAGCGTAGGGCGCAACAATGGTAAGAATGCCACTCATACATCGTCCACTAATTGGCATTGGGATTGATGCGAAATACTTGCTTAAGAGGTAACGTAAGAGTGGTATGTTCTTCGCAGCTCGACGTAATTGAGTCATATAATGAAGTGGTTACACTGCACAGTTAGTATCTTGTTGAGAAGGCTGCCTTTAACAAATTTAGGTCAACTTAGAGATCTTCTTTGATCAAAGGTCGGTTCAGCATTTGGTGCATGACATCTTCAGCTCCATACATTGTGAAAGCTAAATCGAAGTGCTGGTAGACCAGCTCCACCTCAATGAACTTATAGTCACACTTGAAGACCAGCTTTTGACAACTAATTAGTATATCCATAGGATGGGCCATCAGGACTTATAGGTATCTTCATAGGATCGCTCTTGAGAACTTATGGGTATCCTAAAGGATACATCGTACTTCTAAAATTCTGATTGTACTCCCAGGGATTCTAAATCCTGGAAATCCGTTGTTTTTCCTTTGACTTTCACCGTCTTTCTTGCTCTTTTCAACACTCTTGCCATCGTTGCCAGTTTCACCCACACATCTTTCGTCCTCAAAAAAACAAAAGAAAGTCAGAGAAGAAATAAAATGAGATGACTGGTGTCGGACAAGCAAGGTAACGTAAGATAAAATTTATCTTTCGTGAACCTATAAAATTCTCAGTAGTTTAGCCTCCACTCTACTCCTATCAACTATTGTCAGCAAAGGAAAAGACAGTGCAAGAAAAGGTAAACTTTATATTATTCTCTAATATTTACCTTCAAAATAGAAGCTTCATGAAAAAAATATAACTTTTCATAGGGAAGAAAGGAATGACTGTCATTTTCAATTTTCGATTGTGTAGAATAAGGTATGTATCTCTACAGAAAACCGAAGCCTTTCTAATGTTTCACTTTTTCTCAATCTTTTATGTGTTTTTAAATGAGAATAGATGCTTTTCTAAGACTATGCCTCTCAATTATTATCTTGAAAAGACATGGAAACGAGGTGATTAGTTTTGTGCTGTAAAAGAATAGAAAAGCGTCATCTTTTTTCTTAAACAAGACATCTTAAAACTTACTTTAAAGTTTTAATCAAATGTGGTCTTAATGAAAATCCTGGCTATTCACTGTTAGTATTCGACATTACTCGAAGTAGAAGAAGTATAGAGTTTGGCCAAAGGGCAATTTTTTTCTGGTCCCAAATTTATATTTTAACTTGCTTGTCGAATCTAAGTTTATCTTCTTAGCTTGCACAGAAGATTGTACTTCTATAGATTAATTTTAGTTCATGTGCTGTCGTCTTAGGGCAGTTTCATGATTCTACTCATATAGTTTCCTTCATTAGTCAAAACTTGTTCTAGATTCTTCAGCAATCTAAATGTCCAAGGCAACCAAAACATTAATCACACTAGTCGAGAAGTCTGCCAGTCAACCAAACTCCTGGCAACAAGCGCAACAGCTTATCAATGAAGGAGCAGATATCAAGGCACCAACAAGCAATGGTCCTATGATCCATGCTGTCATTGCTGAAGAAAAACGTCAGAGACTAACAGTACCATGGAATGCCGACAATTGTTTACATTTGATCAAAGTTCTCGAAAAAGCTGCTTCTGATCAACTGAATGCACAAATTTTTTCACCAAATGGTGGTGATCTAGAAGAGATGCGGTCGTTGGTATACTTCAAAGCTAGTTGCTATCAATCAGATAACTACGGACCATTGGGTTTGTTAGGATCAATATTGAATCAAGATAAAATCCCCATACGAATAGAGGTTGTAAAATTTATCATAGAAAATGATTCGGCTGCAAAAAATACACTGACTGTCATCGATAACGAGACAACTACATATCTATCTCTCGCAAAAAACAATCCAAAGTGTTCAAAGGATGTGATTGATTATATTCAACAACAGTTAGATGAGATAGTGAATCAAATTCCATTTACACAGCCTCAGATCGATCCAAATCAAGTTGTTATGTGGATTCGATTGGGTGCTAAAATCGAAGCCACGGACAAGAATGGCAACACCATTCTCTGCAACGCTGTAATTGCCAATAATTTAAAACTTGTCCGTGCTCTTGTTTCAGTCGGCAGTAACACTACTCATAAAAACAAGAACGGTCTTACTCCGTTACAAATCGCCAAAAGAGCTGCGGTGAAAAATCCTCCATTAGTGGCATTTTTAGAAGGACAAGGTGTGAATGTTGAATTAAAAAAGCTAATAGAAACAAGAAAATCAGCATTAACCATTGACGAAGTGCAACGTTTGCTTGAAAATGGAGCTAATATTAATGCATCTGTGACGAATGGTGACACACCACTCCATCTCCTGATAGCTAATCAAGGACCAGCAGATATGGTTAAAACTTTCGTTAACGATTTTAATGCCGATTTATCACAAACAAATAGTAATGGATATCGACCGGTCGAAACATGTATTGTACTGGATAAGAAACCATATCCTAATCTTCAAACATTATTGACACTGCCCAAAATGACACCAGATCAATTTTGTAATCCGAAGTTGAATAAAACGATTCTACAGTTCGCTGTCGAACAAAAGCGCTCTGATGTAGCAAAACTAATTCAAGATGAGCTCAATCTTCGTTTATGGAATTGTATAATTCGTGCTAACACTAATGATGATAACAACAAAACAATTGTCGACACTGTTAACCAGTTGATTGCTGGCGGTGCTCAGATCAATCATTTCCATACTGACAATGAGTATAATCAATGGACAGTATTACATCTAGCAACTAAAACAACTACAGTAAGAATGCTTCGATACATGATTGACAAACTTCAAGCTGATTACACACTTCGAAATAGTGATGGCGACTATCCAATTTCCATTGCTGCTCAAACTGGACATATGACAATGATTGAGTATCTATGTGATTTACCGAAGTCAAACTTGAACGTTCATAATAAGGAAATGCAAACACCACTCCATTTAGCAGTAAAAAATAATCATTTACGTGTTGTTCGATATCTCGTACAATGGGGTGCCAATGATCGTGCTCGGAATCAAGCGAAACAAACACCATTGGATGTAGCGCGTGAGAATGTCTCAAGAACCAAGGAAGAAGAGGTTAGCAATAAAAAAATCGTTCAATTTCTTAATCAATTGGTTTGTCCACCTGTTGATGATAAAGCAAGAACGCCACGGATCATAAAGAAACCGACTTACGATCTTGATACATGTGACTTAGCGATACCAGTGGCTCCGAATCGTATCACTATGAATGCAAATTATGTCGATACAGCAACAGTTAAAAAAGGTACAAGCATCTTTTCCACAAACCCAAATATTAAATTACATGATGCTGCCAAAACTGGAGATGTTATACTTGCTCAGAAATCTATTGGCGAAGGAGCAGATATTCGTTTTCGTAGAGGAAATCATACTCCATTCGAAGTAGCGATCATGTCTCAAAATGAATATATGGCAAGATTGCGAGCACCAACAATCATTGCAATAGATACACCCCGGCTTCAAGTGATGCTAGCTGGTTGTCAACAAATTGCTCAAATGATTCAAAACATCGCACATACAAAGATTGTCGAAGCGATCCAGCAATCTGATGAAGGTCTCGTCGTGGCTTACCACCAAGCAGGTGCACCATTGACTCCTGATCTGCTATACAAAGCTTGTAGCATATCAGACAATATTGAAATAGTGGATTATCTCATAGGTCAAAGTGTTCAGATCTATCAAGCTATGATCAATGATGGATCACCTAATTCTTCGTATCAACTTGCAAAGACAAAAAAATTCAAGAAACTTACTGCATATTTGAAATATCGGCTATCAGCCGAATGCACACAAGCTATAAAAGAGAATAATCTGGACCTAGTAAAAAGGTTCATCAGTGCTGGAGGAAGCGTCGATATGGAAAATACGAATAATTTAGCTGAAGCGATTAAGCTTCAGAATCCTGAATTGATCAAATTTCTTTGCGATAATGGTGCTAAAATGCCATCAAATTGGCTTTCGGCAGAAAATATCGTACTCGATTCAACTATGTCTCAACAGTTAAAACCCAATATTATACCGATCATTAATCAATGTTTAATTGAAAGACGATTACGTTTTGCAGCTGCTGCTGGTGATCTCGATCGAGTAATTCAGTGTCAACGACTGGGTGTTAACATCAATTCATTGAATTGTCACGGTTCAACCGCATTAGTTTGTACAATTGAACATGGAAACTACTTTCCCATTGTTCATGCACTAGTTTCACGTGGTGCATCTATGTTACACTCCAATGAAACTGTACGAATATCATTAATCGATCTTGCAGCTGAACAGGGTTTCAAACAGACTGCTACTTATCTCTCTAAAGAGCTCAATGTACAGTTTATAGCCGCAATTCTCAACAATGATCGTCAAAGTGCAGAAAAATTCGCTCAGCTAGGTGCCGATTTCAATTACAGAGATGAGCAACAGCGCACACCATTGCATTATGCTGTGCAATATCATGGTATTGAGTTGGTAACGTGGTTATGCGAAGGTGGTAGTGTTGCGACAATCAGTGATGTTCATGGTGACTATCCGATTATGCTGGCTGTCGAAAAAGGTAGTGTACATAGTCGATTTTTTCCTTTACTTTCATATTAGAATATAATTCCGATACAACATTATCATATGGTAATATTTTTGCTAGCGATGTCATGGCTGGTGACCTAATCCCATGATTTACCTGAACACATTGGTGGTAAGGAGTCCCACCAATGGATCACACTACAATTCACGACAAGATTATTTTAAAGCAATTGCTTTTGCTTTTGTTCCAGACAGGAAGTTAAAAGCTATTAGAGTCAGAACAGTTACTGTAGACATTGAATATAGATTCTTGTAAATTGTTGACCTTGTGCTTTGTATGATTGATTAATTGGTGTCTTGGACCAAGCTTCAAATATTTGGATGGCATCCGAAAAAATAAAGATTGTACAAGATTTACGCTACTCTAAAATGAATATGTTGCTGGTTACATAAGCTTTACTATCTCATAGTAAAACAGAATTGGTTTGAGTGCATAAAATAAACTGATGTAAACAATCGTTAAGTGTTCCGCATTATTTTATCAGACGTAAAAAAAGACGTTTGAATATAAGTAAAATTGGATAATCATGTAATCGACAGGATTGGAGAGGTGACATAAAGTATATTATTTGATTATGTTCTAGTTGAATAACTTCGGGCCACAAAGGAAGTATCGAAGTTGCTTTTGCAAGCTGTAGCTAAAACAAAGAGATGAAAAATAGTCCATGACGGTTCTGAAGAATATTTTTCTTTTTCCTAAAGAGTTGTCAGTCAGACTATTATTTTCTCGGGCATATACTTTCAGATCATGATTTTCTCTTCTAGGTGACTATGCCATGGTGGAACTTTTTATAACAAAATATCCAGCTACAAGGAGGCAAGTGAATAAAGATGGTATGACGGCATTGCAGATCGCACAAAAGATGAAGTTCAATCATATTGCCAAATTAATTGAAACAGGAAAAGGAGTTCCTGAGTCGGAAAGAGATCAAGAAGAGAAAACAGATGGGCCAAAGCATAGTGAAGAAACCTTGATACAAGCAGCACGCAATGGACATATCAAAATCATCAGAGAATTCATCGCCGAACGCTACACATCGAAAGAAGAGAAGAAGAACATCTGTGAAAAGTTAATCCAAGCAGCGAAAAAGGCCCTTCAATATGAAATTTTGAACACTCTCGAACCTTATTTTAAAACGGAGTTGGGAACTGAATTGGCATCTGATATGCACGTGGGCAGTAACATAGTATTGAGTGAACGTTACAAGAAAATTCTGCTTGGAGTTCTTGGATCTCTGAGCAATGTGATTGCCAAGAGTTCAGTGCTGCTCGATCCTGCTGATCCAGATACTTATACACAACTTTTCATCGGTTTGACTAATAACGTAGCAAAACGTTCGGAAGAATTAGAAAAAGTCAAGACCGAAAAAGATGTGGAAAAACTCATTCAGCAAGATCAACAGGATACGAAAGAACAATTAAGTCAAATTCAGGATCAATTAGAAGAATTCTTACAAAGCAGAGATGATTTGCAAGCTCGAGTTCTAGATACTGAGGAACGGCTCTTCAAAGAGCAAAAGCTCACAGCATTACAACGCAAGGAATTCATGAAGGAAAAAGAACTGTACGAGCAACAATTAGCCACTTATGAATGCTCAATATTTTTATTCCAACGACAACAAGAAGCAATTGTCAATAGACAAAAAGCACTCGAGTTTCTTAAAAGTAATGTGAACTTGATACTGTTCTATCGAACTATAGAAAACCGTCTGGAAGCTTTATTCCATAGTTACTTGGCAGCACAAGGTGGCTATGTGAAAATTGAACAGGCGACAAAATTTGGTAAATCCGAAAATTTATTAAAAAAGATAAGCAAAATACCAGACAAAATTCCAATAAGTAAGTAAAAACAACAATACATTCTATACATCTTAATCTCAATCATAATAACTACTAAATAATGATTATATAAATCTCTCTTGATGAAGAATAAAATATGCACTCACACATAACAATAGAGTAAGATGACTAGCAAAAACTTTATTTTTCTTCTTCTAGTTAATATAGCTGTTGGCATCACCACAGGAGTATTCGGTCATGTTCTATCGAAACTTGATGAGAAACAGCAAAAACAAGAGTGGCATAACATATCCACATTGGGCAGTATCGAAGAATTAAGACGCATTGCATCTGAAACAGCTGGTCTAATCACACTCTACTACAATGAGCAAATACAATCGATTGATCCGTCTGAAAAAATCAAAGGTAGTAATGTTTTCAATGACCAGGTACATTGGCTGCAACAAGTATACAATGTTCGACCCGAAAACTCAGAAAAAATGACGGTCGTTATGGTTGCCGAATATGTCACCGCTTGGATAATTGATGGTTTAAAAGTAGGCACAGAGATTATTCCCACCGAATCCTTGCCACAACAGCTATGGTTGCATGTAGCAAAGAAAGATCCAACAAATCTAGGAAAATTTAATACGGTAACAGATGTTCTCGGGAGTTCTGCCGGACAACAGAAAATTCCTGTTAAAGTCAAGACCAGTTATGGAAAAGAAATTGCCATCAAAGTACAATTACGGTATCTAATTGGTTGTGTATCAGTTATCGGCAACGATGGAAGTGTGTACCAATATCCAGTACCAAAAAATACTACTGTTCAAGAACTGATGGAACTAGATAATTTTGGTTATGTTTATGTTACACCCTTTTCATCAGACCAGAAAGCATTGGAATCCATTGTCAACGAAAAACAGTTACATCTAGCCAAACGGGATGAACACGGTAATATTCTTACCAGATTCCAAGACATAATTGAACATGCTCGAACGTTTAAACGTGATCAAGATCAACCGGCAAGTAAGTCATTGATTACACGAGAAACAGCAAATAAAGTGGCTGACGTACTCCGCGAACAGAAGACTTTTGTTGATTCCAATGTCTTACGAGATCAATTGCGAGCAGCGCAAGAAAAAAATGAAGTAAGCATTGATGTTTTGCGTGAACAACTAGAAGAAAAGGTGACATATTACCAAGTATCGATTGATGCCGCTCATGAACAAATTCAGAAAGAATCGCAACAAAATCGTGAAGTAATGGAAAGGGACAACAAACGACATTACGATCAAACAATGAAAAAACTAAATCAGTATTCCGAAGAAACTGCAAACGACTTAGAGAAATTGATAAAGAAACGCATGGATGATATCGAACACCAACTGAAACAAGAAATAAAAAATATTCTTTCCATTGTTGAGACAGCGAAAGCTGAGTCTTCGACAGCATTGAAACAAGCACGCGAAGCAAATGAAAGAAGTCGTCAAGCTGTCGAAAATTCCAAAAAAGCTACTAATTCTGCGGAAACTCTTGTCAAATGGTCTCAACAACGTAGTGACGAGTTTCAACATAGTATAAAGAATTGCGAGGAAATGATCAAGCAAACCACACTAGCACAGAAACAATACAGTGAACAAGCGATATCGAAGATAGGTGCAAAGGTTGAACAAGACATGGCACGTTCACGAGAAGCAGCCACCAAGTCGGCTACAGACAGCAAAACATCAGCACAAAGTGCTCGAGAGTCAGAACGAATCACGCAAAGTGTTCAAACAATGATGAAAAATCTACTGGACGTTCAGAAGACTGATATGAAGAAGATCAACGCGGAAACCCAAGAAATACGAAAGGAAGGCGAAAAAGCGGCAACAGAAGCTAAAGAAGCTCAAAAGCAGGCAACGCGAGCAGCAGATGCAGCTGCTACAACAATAGAGAAAGTGAATATTATGCAAACAAAATTAGAGAAAGAATTACAACAAGTCGAAAAGTTAGCAAAAAAGCTGCCTGCTTCATTAAATAATGGTTTAAATAAATCACAAATTACGAATTCACCTCCAAGTTCGCAAGATTCAACAAGTTTTTAAATGAAACTCGTTAGCTTGTGTCTGTAATTGATTGTAAAGAATACAAGAATAAGTGTTGAAAGGCAAAGGGATGTTCTACAATGAGGAAATCGTTTGATGTGTCTTTTCGTGATTGAGCATTGGAGATCAACAGTAGTAAATTAACGATTCATTGAATAACTTGTCTCAAAGTCAAGAAAAAGTTTTAAGTGCAATGTAGCTAGGCTCTTCACATATCTTCACGTGCCATATGTACCTCATTTCGGCGTCTGAGCTTCTACTTTAATGAGTTGATCTTTTTGGTCAAAGTGAATGATGCCTTTTACAGAAACTTATTGTTCGGTTTATAAAATCACTCACTGAAGAATATTGATGACGAAATTATTTACCATTATTGCCATATATTGCATCCAATTAGATTTCTCGATTTTTCTATGTTCTACGATCAGAATAAAGCAAGTTATTAATATATGGCAATTTTGAGCGGTATGAGTCACAAGAACTGCATGATGTAAACTAGGAAACAGTGCATTTTTATAAGCTACACATTTTGACCACTTCTTTTTCCATGAGTTTCGTTCAGTAATACATGGGGCATTCCAAAAGTTTTTTCGCCAGCCTCTCAGACATGTAATCGAAGGCTGGCTCTAGTGTATTTTTTCAAAGTATTATTCCTTAGTATCAATGCACTTGTGCATTCGCATAAACCAGTCGCTGAATTGAACTCCGCGTAGTTGATTTTTGAGTTTCGAAAACAGAAAGAAGTCACACGGATTTAGATCTGGAAAATATGGTGGATTTGGATATGATTCCACGTAATTTTCAGCCAAATATTCTATAGCAATCCAGGCTCTGTGTGGTCTCGCATTATCGTTTCGCCAAGTTCTAATGGTATCGACTTGATTGAACCGAATTTCATGAAGAGAATTGCCATCATTCGTTTGCCTGATCTTTTGTTCCGACGGACTTTGATTGGTCGTGGATCAGTTTTCGACACCCACACTTTCGACTGCTCTTTTGTTTCCGGATCATAATGATAGAACCATGATTCATCACCTGTAATAATGTCAAATACACGACGGGAACGACCTTCTTTGAATCGTTTGAGTGACTATTGACAAGATTCAATACGCACCTGTTTTTGATCATCAATTAGATGACGAGGCACCCATCGAGCACAAACTTTTCTGAGCTTCAAATAATCGTGAATAATTGAATCGACCGCTGACGAACCAATGCTCAAGATGTCCTTTATCTGCTCGGCTGTTGAATAAGGATCGTTTTCAATCAGTGCTCGGACAGCATCAATTGTTTCTTCGTTGACAGTGGTTCGAGGACGACCTGAACGAGCAGCATCTTCAATACTGTAACTGCTCCATTGAACTTCATGAAACCAATTGAGAACTATTCGGTATGAAGGTGCTTAGTCCCCCCATGCCTGCAGCAAACGGGCATGACTCTCCTTATATGTTAAGCTAATTTTCCAACCATATGAAATTCTAGGTCGTAATTGTTTACATGATAGCTCAAGAGTCATGTTGAAAATAATTTATGAGTGGTCTGAAAGAAATGTACAATTAAACGACGCACAAGACCTAATTGAATGAAATTTTGCACATAAGCCTAAATATGTCTAAGCATTATAGTAGAATAGTTACATACAAATTAAGGCTCATAGGAGAGTCGGTCGAAAAACGTTTGGAATGCCCTATGTAAAATCGCAATACTGAATGTATTTGTCATGTCCGTTCGCGATTGTGCTTGAGCAATAACATCATGTTCTAAGCAAAAGTCTCAATGGTAATTGATACAATCTTCCAACAATATTTCTTATTTACCTAAGATGCACGGCTTGATTGCTCGCTGATGCAAATCGGATGGTTGTTCGAAACCATAATCATAAATCCCACATAACAGTAGTTCATGTAAATTCATTTGATCGAATATCGATTTATTTTTATCGGTTTCGTTTTCGTTGGCTTGGGATTTTATTTGAGTATCATTCATAAAAGAATCAAAATAAAATAGTAATACAATTAAAATATCTAGAATAACGGTGATTTGAATTAGGTAGGAATGAATCTAAAAAGATACGAAGAAAATCTCATCGTCATCGAAGTAAAATAAGGTATTGACTATTTAAACGTTGCACTCTTACACAACTCGGTTTATTGCAAAATTACGAAGAAAGAAATACCTAGTTAACATGCTGTCAATATTAGCTTTGAATGAAAATTTCGCAAGAAAAAAATATATGAAAAAGCAATTAAATCCTCCACTTATTTTTTTCGTTTCTATGTTATATCAGTTTCTTTACTTATTAACTATTATATATAATGCGAACGTCTGAATGTACTTCATCGTAGTGTTCAGTTTACATTTTGATCCACATGAATCATACTGTGTCAGTAACTGGTACCAGCTTTTGATACATTGTATTCATTCGACCGATATTACCCTTAGCAATGTGGAACATCATATTTAATAAATATGGAAACTTCGGATTTAAATCCGAGTGTTATGTGAACTTCAAAAAGTAAAAATAATTGACGGCAAATTGATTGTGATCGAACTGTCTAAAGTTTTGGCCTTATTTAGTGAACGGCTTGACCATTTGAGCTCGGGAACATCTCAATTTGACAAAGCACAGTTCAGTCTACAAATTCATTCCACTCAAGTGAGTACGATATGGAATAAAAGAAGTGCTATAGGTCAAAAACTGTGTAAGTTTTAAGAAATACTACATTCTCGGGAGGTAGTATTTTGGACTTTTTCCAGGTGATGCACAAGTCATTGACTTCTTTTTCTACCACACATAGATCTTGTCAAGATATATCTCTTAACACTAAGTTATAAGGATAAACAAGCGAAATTACGGTCATAGGTAACCTCATCGATCGATGGGAGATATATCATAGACAAACATCAATATTTTCATAATAACTCACCAATATTATTAACATTCGAGTTCAAATTTTTTTCCATTTCGTAACCCCTTTTAGTAGCTATAAAACCAAGCATTTAAAAATCCCAATCCATTAGTTACGTGAGACATATCTGGACACATTCGTCTCGGAATACAGTTTTTGTACACTTTGAGACCTTGTTTAGACAACTTTTAGTTAAAAAATTACGATTTGGTTCAAAACTAATATTATATTCCGAATCAGTGTTATAAACTGAATCAATTCATTTATATTTTCAATAAATCTGAGAAAAATTTTTTTTTTTGAAAAAATAGCCATGTACCCCTTTTCAGGGGTGATATGATCAACAATGATATTTCTTTGCAATAACTCAACCATTTCTTGATGAATCGTTCTCATCTCCGAACTCAGCCAAGATGTTGATGAGACAATTCTGTATATAAAATTTCGGAAGAATTAAATGTAAATGTGAAGAGTTATCGTGTAAACGGCTGAATGGACACACTGACCGATTTTAGAGTGTATTCACTTTTTGAGTACACAAAAATGGTTGTTTTCAATGTTTACTGAATGTTCCAATAATAAGAAGTATAATAAGCAGTTGTACAAAGATAGTATTTTGTGTCGACATTTTTTCAGTTTATCTATCAAAAGAAGAACTATAAAAGTAGCAATGAATATCATATAGAAAAAAAATAGGTAGAAAAAGAAATAATATCACATATTACATGCTGTCTGGAATTAAGAATAACAGCTGAACATGTTCTTTTTCCAAATTAGTCATAACAAAGTCTCGGTTACAACTGTCAATAGATCGATGACAACCATATCATTTGCATGATTTCGTTTCATTTTAATCTTTATTTAACTATATTTGCGCGTTTTGTTTTCCATTTTTACATAGTTTATTGATTTTTGTTTTCTCTTTGACTTAACTTAAATTTGAAGATAGAAATGAGAATAAAACGCTGGCAGAGAGTGAATTGAATATTGTCAATTGAACTATTGTTACTCGATTATTATCGTTTTAACTTTTGATGCTTTGTGATATAAAATTAATTACGTTTTCAATATTTTTAGTTTTTTCCCAAAGCCATCAAACTTATGATTTTTTTTTACATTTCTGAAATCTTCCACTTATTATGATCGATATCAATTACAGTTTGATAAATGTTAAGTAATGTCATCTGTCGTCCTTAACATAGCATGTATCTCACGTTGATTGATAGATTGGTTCTTCAAATATGGAGTTAGAGAGGAGAAAGGAGTATTTATTCAAGAAGAGGTGGTGTTTCTAGTCGGTTACTGTTATCATTTTTCCCATCATTTTTTGTTGTTAGTTCTTCATTTTACTTTAGAGTAAACACAACCCTGACAATTAACTAAAGCAAATAGAAGAAAAGTAATAACTTTCCTTTATTATTAATTAAAATAAGGTGAGTAATACTAAAAGGTAATTTTATCGCAGTATTTTATATGATGAAATCTAAATTTCTTCGGTTTTATCAACAAATTACTAGTCGATATTTGCCATTGTATGATAAATGTTGAAACTATTAACAAAAATGATGCGATAATCAAAATATTAATAATTGGAAAGAACTATGAAATAAATCTAGAATGACAAAGTCTATATTTACAGTTGCTCATCTGGAAAAAATCTATATCTGTCTGAAAAGTGCAAGGTAAGAGAATAACAATATTTTCAACGCTAAAGTTCATTGTCAAATTAATGTTTTGTCTGATATTCGATCAACCGAAGATGCGTTAAAACTGGAGAAAAACATGCTTCTATTTGAACATTCTTAGTAAATTAGAAGCCTTTATTTATAGCAGACATACTCTCAAAAACAATTACTAAGAAAGACTCTAGCTGGAGAAATAAAGAATATTAAAAATGCATCTGCTCGATTCTTTTTTTTTAATAACATTAAGAGTTCTAGATGGTTAGTTAAGAAAGAAGCAATTAGTAAATTGTTAGTTTTTTTAACATTTCCAAATTATTTTTTTTCTATCTGAAATGCTTTTTTTTTACTTTTTCACCCAACATATCATTTTAACATTATATCTTAAATGGCTCCTAACATATTAAATCGATTGTGGCGATCTTTTCTTGAGCTAAATCTGTATAAAATACCATCGAGTAATGAACAAACTCTTGCAAAAGAATGTCTTACTACACGTATCTATATTTGTGCATTAATTGGTTTGGTTCTAATGATCGGAATTGGTTCTCTATTGATGGTTCGAACGATTGACAAAATTGAATATGCACCATCCCACATAAAGTTCTCACAATTGATGCGGACATATCCTAGTACTATTTATTGTCCTTGTTCAAAATTCAGTATTCCCTATCGTACATTTGTGTCTACTCGAGTCGATTTTCATCAAGTTTGTTCAAGTGAATTTATTCAACAAACATGGATCGAAAGAATATTCGAGGAACAACGCAACTCGTCCTCATTAAATGATTTTCGTAGAAGTCTTACCTTTCTTTGGCAGCTGATCGGTGGTTTTTGTGCGATGAGCAATAGGACATGGACCGATATTATAGCACATTTCGATGCTTCAAATATTCTTACTCCAACAGCAATTGGTGAAGAGGTCCTTCGAAGCCAAGTCCAAGCCGCTCTTAACAATCAGTTGCGATGGCCCAAGCAGAATTGGCTCGCAATTTATTCGCTCTTCGACGTTTCATAAGTGGAAATCAAATAGTATCTGCTTTGCAAACAAACTTTTATTTGCACTATTTATCGATTAATTCAAATGTGACCAATTATCCGAAAATGTCATCAAGAACATTTAATAATTGTTCCTGTATAAACATAGAAGGCTGTCCACATTTGACCTATGTTGATAACAGTCAAAATGATTCAGTTCGTGTACCAGGAATGATCACTGATTGTTTGATTATTGATGGTGCACTTGCTTCAACATGGGAATGTTATTATAGTCGAATATGTCTTACTCTTTTACATCCATCATTGGGCATTGTTGTAGAACCATTGTCAAACAAGTCTAACAAACATTTTTCAATTAATTCAACAGTGCAACAAGTTTTGGATGAAATCATGATTGATGCAATGACTAGTAAGATTCGATTTGATTTCTATTATTCTCAATGCAGTCCTGCATATTGTTCTTATTCATATGCTCAACGATTTAATATTCTTTTTATGATTACTAAAATTATTGGAATCGTTAGTGGACTATCATTTGGCCTTCGACTTATCGCACCTGTCATTATAACAGTGTTTCTACGTTGGAAAGATAAGAGATCAACAAATAATAGGATACCACATATTGCAGCTCCTCAACAGAATCGAGGTAAATTAACATTCATTTATAGAAAATTTTGCATTACTGGTATTTTTAGTGCGAATTATCATTGATTATCTTCGACAAAAAATAATTACTTTGAATCTTTTCGAAAGTCAACTATTAGAGACAGATACCGATATCTCTCGTAAGCGTTTCTTAACACGAGTTTTTCTCATTCTTATCGCTATTGTTATGGTCATTAGTGGAGTTTTCGTATTTCTTGTTGAAGAAAATCACATTATAACAATTGCACATCCATCTTTTGCTACTTACCAACAACTTTATAATGATTATCCTACGACATTACAATGTGCTTGTTCGCAAATCTCAGTTTCCTATCATACTTTTCTTAACATTACATTTGTTTTACATCAAGTATGTACTAGTGATTTCGTCTCACCCAGATGGTTAGCTTATTTAACGTCTTTTGATCCATCTCTTGTGCCGCCATGGACAGAAACAGAGTTCTCGCGTGACTTTCGTACAATAGGCGCAACATATTTTCAAATGCTGGCTATTTTTTGTTCTCTAGCCAAGATTAACATCGCAGATGCACAGCATGTGTTCAGTGACACTCAATTCATTAATGATCGTGTTCTGGCTCCGCCAGTCTTTGTTCAACAAAGTCAGGTTCTGATTAAATCATTTGTTGATTCAACAATTAATGATTTTGCACGGACATTGAATTGGATTGATATTATTTTTACCACTAACTTTTTTTTGTTGGGTAGCAACATCAATTTTCGTATTGTGATCAACGATAATGAACAAGTAAATATCGAACCCATTCGTTTCGATCAGGCTGTGAGCATAACTAATGAACAAGTAGGATCGAGTGGTTTTTGTTGGTGTGGAGTGGACGACTTAACCTGTTCCTTGTTACCTCTATTATACACAAATGGATCTGATTATCTTGAGTTTATTCAAGTTTTTTGGGAGTTACCTATTAGTTGTGCACCTTTAATTAAATTTACCGAGAAAGAGATTGCTTGGTGGTACAATGCAACATATCTGGAAAATATTCAAGCAACTTATTATATGGTTGTTCATTCTCAATCTTTGCCGAATATAAAATCCCTTAATGCATCAGTGACAACTCGATTCGAACAGAATACCTTGTTGAAAAACTTGCTTCGCAAAATGTTCATAGAAACATGGACAGACAATGAGACATATTTTGATCAATTCTATCACCAATGTGCACCCAGTTCTTGTTCATATACTATTGTACGACGTCGTGATATTATAGTGATAATTCTTCTTATCATATCTATATGCGGTGGAATCAATAGTGGTCTTCGAATATTTGTGCCATTCATCGGAAAATTGGTGTTCTTTTGTATCGATCGACGAAGAAATCGACATGCATTATCTGGTGAGTAGATCGATATCTGTTGTAATCATTGACGTAAGAGATTAGCAAGCACAGTGGATCCGAGAGCATAGAAACTCAACTAACGAAAACTCCTATCGAATAATTCAACAAGCGAGAATATGTTTGTTTCTAATATTTTTCAGTGTCAACTTTGTTGAGTCGAGATGACTCGACCTAAAATAACGTGTCATCATTTTGACTATATGTTTGATTATTTTAGAACTGTCTCCTATCGGTACTCGTGTTCAACAACTTCCAATCAATATCTATCAATCAATCATTAATATTAATTTATTTAAATCGACATCAATTGATGAGTTGACTGTGCGCCAACAAAGAATATATACCCGAGTGTATCTGATTCTTTACATTAGTATTCTCAGTGTATTACTTTTTTATACAGCTGTGATCGAACGTAGTATTACTAAAATATACATGAAACCATCAGTTATGGATTATGAACATCTACTTGATACCAATTCAGAAGATGTGAATTGTCCATGTACGAACATAGCTATTCTTTACGGCGAATTTATCACAGAACTTCATATTACTTCATTCCATCAGGCATGTACGACTGATGTGATTTATCATATCACCACTGCAGGTAAATATACATTGCGCTGATCAGAGTTATGATATTTATTCTTGAGCTATTTTCTTTGTAAATATCATACATATCTTTATAATTGTTTACTAACGAGCCCGATAACGAAATGCTTAGATTGAAATTCTACAAAATCGGTTTGCAACATAGATGTCAACTAAATCTGACTTGATTTGTCTTTCCAATACTTTGTACATTTTGTCTAATTTTAGGGTTTGAGAATAGCATTGGTGCGCGTTACAGTAATGAAAAAGACTTTCGATGGTGGAAGCCGTCATTTCTCAATTCTCTTGGACAATTCTGTACATTAGCACAAGAAAGTATTAACAATAGTATCGTGGCATTTCGTGCTTCAACTATAGTTGCCAATCGAGTTATGTCTCGCATTCAATTTATGACTGAAATGAATGAAACTATCGGTAGATTTGAACAACAATTACCCATTGCATTTGCTCGAGCATTAGATCTCATCCGTACAATTACACATGGAAATGCACTAATGAGTCTATTCCCATTAAACTGGCAGTTTGTTGTAGCTGAACGAGGTCAAGGAGAAAATGCTTCTTTTTTCACTATACCGATAAGTTATACTAATACACATCAAAATATAAGCTGTTCTTGCACTACCTTACGAACTTGTACAACATCGGCAGAGTTGTTTGATAGAAATGGTGCTCTCTATTATACTATGGAAGGCTTGATTTATGGTTGTAATTTAATTGAAACGACACTTCTTTCATCGTTATCTTGCTTTTATTCGGCAGCATGCATATATGATTTTCGAGAAGCACTGTATGCAACGCATGTTGGTCAATCACCATATTATATTCTTGGTTATTCTGTTCAAATGAATTCTTCATTAACACGTTTTAACGTTGTCGACACTATCGAGACTTTGGCTTATGAAATGTTCATTGAATCATGGATGAGCAATGTATCATATCAGAACTTTTTCTATAAATGTGCACCAAGTTATTGTGTCTACACTTATCATTATCGATTTGACGGAATGGAATTGTTAACTACATTTCTCAGCGTTTTTGCTGGTCTATGTTCTGGACTTCGTCTTATTGTACCTCATCTTGTTGAAATGATCAAAAAGATTCGAAACCGCTTTCGTATCGCTCCAGGACAATAATTATTTGTTTTTAGTAACATTTGAAGACAGAATAGATTCTTATTTATATACAGGGTGTCCCATAAGTCACACTACAGTGAAACAATTGAATGTCTAAGTTACCCTTCGGATCGACCAAACAGGCTCATTTTTTTACCAATGATAGAGGCACGTTGCCACTTCAAATCTATACGAATAAGTTTAGTTAAAACCTTTGTTAAATATCATTATTGACCTTCAACAAAACAAAAACTTACTTTTTCATAGATAAACAAAAAACAACATACAGAGTGATGTAAAAGTCACCTTGTTAAAAAACATTGAATATCTCCACTACGGCTCGAGCAAATGAGCTCATTTTTTTACCAATTCCAGAGGCATGTTCGAGCTTTATATTCGTAAAGACATGCCTAGAGCAACCGTTTGTTAAGTATATTAGCATTTTTATATCTGTGAAAAAATAAGTTTTTGTTTTGTTGAAGGTCAATAATGGTATTTAACAAAAGTTTTCACTAAACTTATTCGTATGAATTTGAAGTGCCAACATGCCTCTATCTTTGGTAAAAAAATGAGCCCGTTTGGTCGATCCGAAGTGGAACTTAGACATTCAATTGTTTCACTGTAGTGTGACTTATGGGACACCCTGTATGTTGTTTAGTCGTTGTTTTTATGTATGCACTGTAACTCAGCTTGCTCTTTATATGACTAACAGATTATTTATCAACTAAAATAATAAGCTCATCAATTTTGCTTGAAAAAAAAGATGGTATATTTAGATAAAAGTAAAACCGGGCCTTTGACAATAAAGGAATCTGATGAATGACTTTCATTTTATTGAAAAACGCATTACACACTACTTATAATAATAGTTCTTTTGATAGATATTAGCCTATGCAACTATAATTTAATTTAGTATATAATAATAATTGGTGTAATTTATATAAAACTAGTAAAACTACTATATATATTCTATTGTACTCTATGTAAAGATGGGAAGTTGTATGCTAACATCCGATTCTGTCGTGTAAAGCAACCTTATCAGTTGTGTTGAGGCGATTAGTGGAGTACTAATCATATACCTTGCTATCCCTTCCACTGTCTCATTGTAACCCAGTTCAAAATTTTTAAATTGTATCTTTTGCACCATCTTTATAATGAATTCATACACGTGGTTTTTTTTTGTATGACTACGGAGACGAAGTTCGTCTAAGTCTTTTCTTCTTCTGTATTCCAACCTTTTCTCCACTCTCCACTTTATATGATAAATAAATAAAGCAATATACTATTCTATTGTACTCTCATCTTAACAATATTAACTAAAAGACCAACAATTATTATTATTATATATTATAATAAGTGCTTTGTTATTTATTTTTAGCTAAGAATCGATCTGTTTTCCAACTGAATGTCTTAAAGTAGACCTTTACAAATTTATTTGGATTAATCAGAAAATAATTTAAATATTTTTACATCATGATTTTATGTTATTTTGTATATAAATTCGGAATATTTAAAGAAGGGGGCGCATAATGAGTCAAATCTGCCCACAGGACTTTGTTCGGTCTACCCCTTATCGAATCATATATTAGGTGGAAGGATCTATTGAAATTAACGTTTTGACCCTATTTTTATAGGGTTTTCGTTGAATTTTCGAAGCAAATTTCTATTGATAAAGTGATTCATTTTTCATTATAAATTCAATAATTGACCTTATCATGGTGGACTCGATTTTGAAGTAAGTTGATTAGAAAAAATAGTTGTGAAATTAATTATTCGATAGATTTTAAATGGGGCTTCAATTCTACGTACGAATCAACAATCGATTGCTTAACTTAGTGGGGAGAGAAATTGATATACTTTTAACACTGTTGATATAGTTCCTATATTTACCATCAACTTTTATCTTTCAACAAATATTTTGTCGTAAAAATTGAAGTAACCAAAATTCTAGTCTTGCTGATTTGATAGCCCTTTCTAAAAGCTACAAAACTGTATATCCCCTAAAGTCTAAAAAATATGGTCACTATGAAAGTTTCTAGTCAAATTGTATTGGGGGTATGATTATTTTATGTTTTTGCCTAATAATGAGCCTTTTTATGTTAATGAAGTCTTTGTTAAAATCAAAACTGATATCAGATTTGGATTCAGCATCGAAAATTGAGTCGAATCATGTATGTTTCAATTATGTCCGAGAATTTTCATTTTCTTCAAATTTTTTGAGTTACCCTAAGGGGAGTAGGAGCAAGGGGGAAAGTGCTGCACCCTCGCACCAAATTTTCATTAAAGGTGCTGAAAAGGTGCTCAGGTGCCTAAAAGGTGCTGAGGTGCTGAGAAGGTGCTGAGGTACAGAGAAGGTGCTGAAAAGATACTGAAGTGCTGAGATGGTGCTGAGACGATGCTCAGCTGCTGATAGATTTTTAAAAAAGGTATAACAGCTGAAGTTATAAAATACGATTGGCTGACAGCACTATGTATCAGACTCACAATTATATTGCAATCCTAGCGAATACACTGAACGTCCAATCAAAAATTTTAAAAATTTTTGATGTCCCATTAAGAATAACTTTTTTACTTTAATAATGCCGTTCAACATTGCCGAAGCAATAGTTGACGAAAATGATTTACCCAACGATATTTTTACTTACAATCACAAAACATTTTATGAATTTGTTGAACAACAATATGGCGTTGATCTCGCTGAATTGTTTCGTTTTCAAGCGATTCGAAATGCAACATATTTATTAAATACATCATATGATGATATCCTATCAATTTTACAATTAGAATCCAATGACATTAAAGTATTGAAAAACTTATGTTGTTTTCAAGTTGCTGGTGATAACTATCAAATAAAATTAGGTATTAAATTAGCATTAAAGCGTTTTATCGAGTTGGTATAGATAAAACAACAACAACAAAAGAAAAAAAAAGATCTTCAATTCAACATTTACATATTAATAAAGATTTTCTGTTATAATAAATTATATGATTAAGTTAGATAAATGTAATGATCACAATATAATGTTTTTTTATTTACTATGTCAAAAGTTTATTTTTCATCGCAAAGGTTCGTAAAAATCTATTAAAAATTAACTGTAGTTCGTAATGAACGTTAAAATCAAAAATAGTTATTCTATGACAAAGGTTTACTTTCCATCTCCAAGGTTTGTAAAAGTGGCTTCATTTCTAACTATAGTTCGTAATAAGCTATATGAATAAAAAAAACACTTAATCTATGTCAAAAATTTAGTTTTCATATCAAACGTTTGTAAAAGTAAGCTTGATTTATAACTATAGTTCGTAATGAACGTTGCAAACAAAAAATATCTATTGTATGTCAAAGATTTATTTTCTATATCAAATGTTTGTAAAAGTGCATTGAATTTTAACTATAGTTCGTAATGAATTTTATAAATTTGAATAAAAAATTTATTTTATGTCAAAGGTTTATTTCTCGTGCCAAACGTTCGTAGAAATCTATTAGAATGTAACTATTGTTCGTAATCAGCTTTATAAATAGAAAAACACTTATTCTATGTCAAAGATTTACTTTCCATGCCAAACGTTTGTAAAAGTCGTTTGATTTCTAAGTATAGTTCGTAATGAATGGTGTAAACAAAAAATATCTATTCTATGTCAAAGATTTATTTTCTATATCAAATGTTTGTAAAAGTGTATTGAATTTTAACTATAGTTCATAATGAGCTTTATGAATGAAGAAAACACTTAATCTATGTCAAAAGTTTAGTTTTCATGTCAAACGTTTGTAAAAGTGCGTTGAAGTGTAACTATAGTTTATGTATTTTTATTAGTTTTGCTTAATAATGGAATTTCCATTTCTAATGTTTCTCGGATGTTTTGTTATTCAATATATTGAATCAAGCAATTTACAAGGTACGTAATTTCAGTAAATGGAATATTAGTACTGTATTATATTACTCCTTTGTCTTAATGGTATTTTGTGATCATTAACTTATCTTAACTATAAATCATATAACTTACTAATTTTCATTGATAATCATCAATTGTATACATGCGAGTTTTGCATTTTAAATTTTTAATATATTTTTTTTATATACAAACTATTGATATGAAGATCGATAGTTATGTTTACGAGACGAAAGACAAGCGCGCCATTGATGAAATTGATTTGTTATTGCTAATTAGAAAATTCATAATACTGATGATCTAATATATTGAACTCTTTAACTTTACAAAAAAAATGTATAAATATACATTAGATGACTATTCAAATGTTATATGACGAACATGAGGGAGAGCATTCATCCAGAATGATAAATGATGATTCTATACATGATAGGGGTCATTTAAGGATGATGTATTGTATTAGATAACTTTTCTTTCAATATTACGATAATATGTTATTGGCTGAATAAAAAAACAAATGATCATCAATTTTATTGTTTTGATTGAATAATAAGAAAAAAAAACAAAAGTTAATATTTTAAAATAATAGTGATTATACATTTTTTTTTCTAATATTTAGAAAAGTAGAACATTTTTTTTAATGAAACTGAAGTTGTTGTATTTTATAAATTATAATTGTTTAATAATTAATTTGTTTATTATATCTAGTCGTTGATTTTTTTTTAAATAATTTAATGTTAGTATTAATGTATGATAATAAAGGTACCAATTATTACTAGATTTTTCAAAATTTGTTTGTTTTTTTTTTAGTAAATTATTGTGCTAGTGGTATAATGAAATGGAAGCATATTTATGGAATATTTATATTTATGTATTATATGGTATAAATTTTTTTATGTACCAGGAAAAATTCATTAGGTAATATTTGAATGACTAATAAAAAGTATAAATAGAAGAGCAAGAAAAAGGAAATGATTGAAGCGAATAAAAGAAAAGCATAAAAGATAAGTGTGCTTTATGATTAAAGATTGTGAGAAGTAAATCAGAAGTTTATGACTTCGAAGCTGCTGTAAAAAATGTATTTGATAAACATTATCCACGTGTTAAAGTAAGATAAAAATTCAATTATTTCTTTTCTTAAACTACATATTTCATTAACCAAATTTTAGAAAAAATTGATAACAACTTATTTAAGAAAAACAGATAAAATAAGTATTTATAAATGAAATACGATTTTTGTAAATATAATCCATGAAAATAGAGTAAACTAAAAAGCAAAGTTTTATAATATTGTAATAGTTTAACATTATTTTTGTTTTAAATATTTTATGTAGGTTAAAGGATGTCTTTTTCATTATGGAAAAAGACCTTTTTTGGAACTTCATGAATTTGAATTTAAAAACAGCTTTTCAAGAGGATGCATCTTTACGTATTTGGTTTAAAAGTTTTGCAGCAATCGCACTATTACCCGAAATCGATATGGTCGAAGCAATTGAATATCTACATTCAACGAAACCATTGTTATATGAAAAAGAAATTGATTTATTTTTAGAATATCATAATAAAACATATGGTATTAATAGTAGATTCCCATCAACAATGTATAATCACTATCGAAATCTTAATCCTCGTACAATTAATTATCTTGAAGGACGTCATAATAGATGGAAAAAAAGATCTACGAAACCTCATAATAATATATACATGTGCATTGATATGTTCAAACATGAACAATTGTTAGCATCAGATGAAAGACAAAGACATGAAGCAGGAGTAGTTGCACCAAAACGGCTAAAAAAAATTCGAATAGCTGAAGAATCATTATGTTGTTTATGGGATGAATTAGAAAAGAATCAGATTAGCTGAGAAAAATTTTTGAAAGGTGCAGGACTCTGTTATTTTCAATATTTGAAAATTGAATAAAGTAATAAACTGATAAGTCTATTTATTTTTTTCTGAATATAAATTAAATGTACATTCAAACTAATTGAAATGGTATGGTACAGAAGTTCATAGAGGAAGTTTATTGATTTTGCATATAAGATTAGTCTAAATAATGTTTTTCTTTATTTTTATTTTTTGTTCATAGTATTTAAAATTGCAAAAAAATATTGATGGATTTTAATAATGTTTTAAATATTTTTATTGTATTGAAATTGTTTAAATTATTCGATGAGAGAATTGATCTAGATATGATTATTCATAGCAAATATACGTACATGTGTTCTTTTCGAGAATAGAATGTACTTGACATTGAAATGATTTTTTTATTTAAGTATTATATTATATTATGTATATACAAATGTGTATTCATTGAAAAATATTATTATGAATACAGCTATTTGTTGAATAAATTAATAATTTAGTGCCTTTTTTTATAAAGCAGTATAGTACTTGAGATTATTACAATAAAATCTAACTGAATGTTTTTGTGAATCTGCTCTTGTAAAAAAATGATTTTATATACGAATCTTTTTTATTACTAAAATAATAGACATTTCTTTCAGCATATGATGTTGTATAAAATGTGATATATTTTTGATTAAAATGATAATACATATTGTAATTTGAGGATGATAGCATAGTCTGCGATAATCGTAATCTATGTTTTTTATTTATTATATGTATATAGTAAACTTTTTATTTTAGTGTTGTTGATTGGTTGTTTCATGTAAACAGAAAATGTGATTTTATATTTAATACTAATATAGAGTAATCGCTTACTATGTATAATTACGAGATTTTCAGGCGAATGGCATCTATAATATTATTGAATTTCAAAGTTAATATGTAATGTTTGACAGAATTGATTTATAATATGATACATATAATAGTTATATATATCTATATAAATATTAAAAAACAATAATTATTAATCTGCTACTGTCATCATTTATTTTGTGCAGCTCATATTAAATTTGAAAAGAAGAAGTAATTATTTATTTATTCAATGGTTATTTATAAATTCAGTTTGTCATAATAGAATATTTGAATTATAATAATTCTCAATGTTGTTTGATAATCTATCATCTATTATTAGTTACAAGGACTAAAAAAAAAGTTGATGTAAAATCTTATTGTCTTTAAATAGATTTTTTTTGTAAAACACATGATATCAAAATTAAACTCAGTATGTTTCATTTTTTGAACATTCATATAATATTATGTGTTCTACTAATATTAATATCTTTTCCAAATGCTTATTAGGGAATATTTTTCTTTTAAAATGCTGTTACAAAACAACGTGATATATTTCTTGAAACCAATATTGATATCTATAAACGTATATTCAGTAATACTTGATTTCTTTAAATGATTTTCAATCTTATCCTAGAAATTGGAGAAATTTGAATTGTCTATTATAGAGTTTGAATGCTAGTATCATGCAGGTTATAACAATAATAATAAAAATTATAAAAAATAGATGAAGTATATTTAAAAAAGAAAAAAAGAAATTTTCTACATGAAGGATAAACAAAACAAAAATATGATATTAATAGATTAGTGAATAATCGTTTAGAAAAGTCGTCACTATCTTATTTGTAATATGAGGATTACAATTATTGAAAAAATAAATAAATAAGTAATTATACTATTGATATTAAGTTTTTTTTCTCAGTGTTTTTAGTAATGTAGCATCAAGGAGAAAAGCTGCTATTGAATGAACTAGTATTTATTTAAGTTAATAATCTTTATCTCTCTAATGATATCTTCAGATTTTATTATTTTTTACTGATTTTATCAAGAACTATATATGTATATTTTTATACGTATATGTCGATTGTTCAATATTAACGTATATTATAGTGCTGTCATGGAACGATAGCAAATTGTCTACTAGCTATTGTGATAAGTGTTTGATTAACTAAGCAGAGAATAATTTCATTTTAAATAAATAATGCTCTATTTTATTAAGCTATTTAAATAAATATCATTTCAATAAATATATCAACAAACCGTGAAACCTTAACGTAGTTTATTCTTGTTTTAAGGTCAGCAATGCTTTGATTAATCATACGAGCTTGTTAAAAAAAAGTGTGTATAGTATTGTTCTATACTGATTTACTTGACTATTCCATAATGTTATTGCAATATGAACCTTATCCTGATCGATTTATAAGTCTTCTTGACATCATATTTTTATCATTTTGTTTAGTTCTGTTAAAATTTCGAAATCGCGCAAAATTCATACTTCTACATCTGAAAGACTCTAATATGATCGAATATCACTAATAAAATTATTATATTTTACATACGAAAAATAGATATGGACTTCTTTTATTTTAATATTACTCATATAAAATAGATTCTTTTCTTTTTAAATATTAATGTACATTTTATTTTTATCGCTAGTTTTTTTAATTCCTAAAATCAGCTTACAAATTACATAGAATAATCATTGAACATTGTTATAAATTGTATAGCATTTACCGATTAGTGGACTTAATAGAGGAATATTAAGTTGTCTCAAATGCATAAAATTATTCTATTTATAAGAAACAAAGATGTTAATATAATAATACTAAAAGCTTTAATAAAAAAAAACGGAAAAGAAATCAAATATAATTTTTTCATTTTGTAGAGAAAAATTTCTAAATGTAACGAAAATTATCAATATCATCTCAAATCTGTAATAATAATCGATCTGTTGATGAACATCATCTTTAACATAATATTCTCTTTTTATATATTTAATTTTTTATTAATCAGTAAATATATCAGTTTTCATTTTATTAAGAATTAGTCATAGATTTCTATAACTCTGTAATGAAGTAGAAACATTAAAAGCACATTTATCCATTAATTTAAAAAGAAAAAAGAGAGAGAGACAAACTAATAAATGCCTAATAAAATACATATGTAAAGGCATATATGTAAACAAACGGTAAGATCGAATATACATTTTTTTTTGTTTAAAAGATATAAGAACATCGTATTTATAATTGAACAATTTCAAATTGAAACAAATAATTCAGTATTCATATTAATATTTTTTTTCTTACTATATTATGATATACACTTATTTTTATTAAAGAATTTGTTTCAAGAAAATGAATATCCTATCTAATCTGTTTTGCATAAATATAAACTCTTATAATTTGTATAGATTTTAGTTGACATTTTTTTCTTTTAACATAACGCTTTTTTTAAAATAATTTCATTTGACATAATACATGCATTCATTTCTCAAATTATATTGATCAACATATTACAGCATAATCTTGCATAAAACTGATAAATCAATTTGTGGAAACTCATTTTATTTCCATCCAGTTCTTTTTCTTTGTAATTAGTGTTTTTTTTTTATTCATATAAACAAAAAATATTGATTTATATAATTTCAAATACGACATTGTTTTTATAACAAATACTATATTTTTGAATTGAGAACCGATCACAAAATAGATTCACAATATCTATTTTTTTTGCGTTGCATTTCGAAAGATGAGATATATCATAAAGTATTAAATTTGATAAATTTATAAAACGATTTCATTCATTTAGTACAGTAAAATTCATACAATAAACATGCGTATATCCACATAATAAGAGTCAATTCATTTCATTCTTTTTATCGATTAACGTTAAAAAAGCAATTCATCACTCAAATATAAAAATTCATTCTTTACAAGAATACTGTATCGTATAAAACAAAATAAAATTCAAATTTTTTTTCCTATTATAAAATATACGGTGTCGCACTAAAATAAGAATTCAACAACTGTTCAATATATTTCTCCTTTTTGTAAATCTCTTACATCTTTAATGAGAGCAGAGGGGGAGGGGGTGGGAAGCGAATTATTTTAATTAACTCTTTTTTGAAACAAAGATTTTAATTAATTGTTTTTTGAAACAAAGCGCGCTATAAAAATTGTTTATGGCAGTAAATCCTGTACACGAAGAAACTTATTCCAACAGACAGAGTATTTTAACCATCTCACAGGTAGTTGCCCTATACCCTAGAGAAATTTGATACTTCGTTTATCATCGTTTATTTATATTAATCATATAACTTACAATTGCAGTCAATACAATAAATCCAATATGTGTTCGTTTCAATCATTTTTATCGGATTAACCTTTATCGACTCATTCTAGTCAATCTACCATTTCCAATTGACAACAGTAGGGTATACTCGTTGAGTTTCACTCCCAATCTTCCCTTCTTTTTTATCCCTCTTTATTGATTTATTTTTTGTTTGCATCTTCGAACAGTCGTTTAGATGCTTACATAATAGATATATTTTTCTCCAACCAAATTTTGACTGTATATATCTCTACACTTCACTCACTACAGTTTTTGATTAATTATATATTGCCTCCTATGCCGCTGTATGCATTCGAGGCTTATAAGATGAAACAGCCATTAATTTTTCCTTCCATTACGTTTTGGTATCATTGACGATATTATGAAATTCCATTTATGTACAGAATGACTAGAAATGCATACAACGACTGGTTTTAATTATAACATTGCACTATGATATTTTTTTCCCCAGTCACATTATTTTGTCAATAAAACAGAGTCATTTTGAAATAAATATGTTCAAAATGGCTATTGTCACATTCTTAGCAAGGTTCAAGTCTTTTACAAAAAATTTTAAAATACGAATAAATCTTTAGACGTGTCGAAAAACTCACTTCTTCATATGGAAAAACATTGATTTTTCGATAAAACTAGTTTTAATATGAATTTTATAACCGCAGACGGCTCGAAAAATACTAATTACACGCGCGTTTTCTAAGCTCTATCAGCTAGATGTATTCTGAAGCAGCTGTGACTAATAAAAAAAGCTAGTTTTATCGAAAAATCAACGTTTTCTCATATAAAGAAGTGAGTTTTTCAACATTTTCAAAGATTTATCCGTAATTCAAAATTTTGGTGGAAGATTTGAACCTTACTAAGAAAGTGAGAGTAGCTATTTAGAATATCTTTATTTTTAGATCACTGTATTATGTTACTAAAATAATGCGAGTTGGAAAAAATAAAAACTGCCCTAGTAAAATACCATAATTAAAAGCAGTCGTTGTATACTTTCCTGATCGTCCTATACCTTCTCTTAAACTCTAACCATCACTGATAATAAAAAAATAAACTGTGAATAAATTTCTTGCGTATTATATAGCTGTGTATTGTTGATTCTCGAAGAGCACTTCAATTCTAGACAAATTAAAGTCATTTAATATGAAACTTTTTTATGAAAGAAAAGTGTTCTTCGTCCTTCATCAAAACACTATATTTTATAAAGCCTATTTGCTGTACTGAGCTAGTGATAGTAACGGAAAAAACACATGTTTACATTTCATTTTCCACATAAGTCTCTACAATCAGAGTTCATCGAGCACTATTTATTGTAAAATATGAGCTTAAATTATAGAAAAACTAAACTAATTAGGAATGCATTTTATAAATGCCATAAGAGTTTTCAAATCATTTATGGAGGTACAATCAATAATAGGTTAAATCCATGGGCATCGAACCACTTTTTGGGAAACATATTTTATTTTATTGAATTCTTTATGCTGACTAGGAGTAGAATAGATTTGATTGAAAAAATTTTGTGAGTTTTATTTAAAAAATTGATAAATCATGTTGTTGTTTTGGAACATATAAGGATGAAGAAGATTCTTCAGTTTATTGACCCTTTCGCTCCCGGCGACACATATATGTGTGCAAATGTATTTATCCAGTAAAAGTCGTATTAGTATTTGTTTGAACCGTTTAGAAAAGCTTCTTATCGGTTGTTAGAAAGTGCCATAGTGATATATTTCTTCTTTCTTTCCTTTCTGTTGATATCTTTACTCATACACATTCTACAATGCATTCGTAGTTTATAAACTGCAAAATGATTGATCACCTCACTTATCTGATTTTCGACTCGATCTGATCAGGGAAATTTTAACAAAGTTTGGATCACAGAGATCAATTACTATCGGAAGACCGCCGGCAAGGTCTCCTTCTCTCCGTTTAACTGCTCGGCATTTTCCTGCGCTCATCTCATGATCTTCGACGCATTACACAATACATGTGTCGTGACTGCGATGTGCCATTATGTATTGTTGACTGCTTCAAAGACTATCATACAAAGACGAACTATTGATGTTTTCCGAGCCAAGACTGAGTTTTCTTTACAAAAAAAAATTAAAATCGTATTTAAAAATTACTTTTAAAAACCTTAGTTTTCTCAAAAAAAGCCAGGAGCCAAAAGGTTAAAATGCTTGAAGCACATATTTTGGTCAAAGACAGAAGATCGTCAGATTAACACAATTTCCGAGCAATTCTTTTCTTCGATGTGTTGTGAGCGAGATACGAGATTTTTAAGGAAAGCAGTATCTACATATTTGCTACCAAGAAACTATTTTGACTAAAATTATGCAGCACTCATGCTCCTTAAATATCTCATATCCTGGTCACAATACATTGAAGAAAAGATCCCTTGAGAATGTGCTAAAAAATTCAATAAAAAACAATACGTTTTCTCAAAAAGTGGTTGAATATCCAAGAATTTATCAAATAATCTATTTTTAGTTTTTAAATTCTGTAAACGCTCTTCTCTATCCTTTATAAGGAGTGTATGAGGTGTATAAATGTTTTTCCCTCAAAGCTTGAGAATGAGTTTATGTACAAGATGAAATAGGTTGCACAGACGATATGAAAGGATTGATTAATATCTGGATTTTTGTAAACGTTCATAAGTTTGTTATCCAACATTTTTCTTTTAGTGAAGATTGTTCAATCTAACAAATTTTACAAATATCATGTCTGAAGAAACCGAAAAGAATGTAAAGACTGGTTTGATTATGAAAGATGAAGCCTCAGATAATCAGTCCATACAAGAAAACGAGTTTGATTTTCCTTGGCCCTTGCTTAATGCAATTCAAACACCACACGAATTTTTTGGGCTGGATTCAAATCTTTTCAAATCGCAGTATTCTGCTGATTGGCTGCAGCTTCGACTTCCGTTCATTACCTTCATGATTAGTTTTGTGGCTGGTATGGTCTTCTCATTCGATTGCAATTGTGCACAGATGCTATGCCCTTTCATGAGGATGCAAGGTTTATGTGGTCTTATCATCGTTTTGGTTCATTTTTTGGCAATAGTTTTTGAGTAAGAACGTTTCCATTTTCTCTTCCCCGTAGATTAGAACGACTACTGCACCTGTATCAGCTGTACTGCACACATCAAAAGCGTATGTCAAGCTTACAATCAAGCTCTGTCAAAATATCTTATTATACGTTAGTTATGATTCTATCTGTAGCGCATATTTATGATTTTGACGTATGCTTTCTTTAAGAGTTGAGTCTTTGTAAGACTTGTGGCAATATAAGCTCATGGTTTCAAAAGAACCGTTCAAACAACTGGTTAAAGAGATCAGTTTCTACGAGACAGACCTGCTGGAATAGTTTTAAGAGTCAGAATCGATGCAGAACTGTCGTTTATTTAGACTGCATCGATCAGGAGGAATGCTAATTGTAGACATGATATATACTGTATTAAAACAATTTTTGTGGAACTTCTTAGCGTGAACAATGCAAGTAGTTCGTCAGTAAAACGACATTCTACGGCAAGCAAGAACAATTGTTGTGCGCCAGGAGTTTTTGAAAAATCTGATTTTCGTTTTATTTCTATATATTTTTACTCTTTCGGTCAATATGATGAAGCTTCTGTTCTTCAAAAGTCGTTGTGCAAGCTTTTCCTCTGATTTTTTTATACACTATTAAAAGCAGTAGTGTACCTAATGTGAAACTTGGTCTTATGCTTGTCTTAACAATTTTATCGTTTTCATAAATTTATCGTTTGTTACTCATCCTAGAAGGCAATACCTAACACGGTAATCTTTGTCCAGTCGAATCTATATTATCAAAATATGCTTAATTGAAACGACTGATCTTTCAAGAAATCCTTTGGAATACTGAATGGTTCTTTATTTGATTTTTGTTCTACATTTAATGTACCACAATAGTATGATTTAAGTCTAAGTTTATTTCGTTATACTAAAGTTTGATATGAGTCTCCAAAGTTTCTAGCTGTTTTTTCCATCAATTCTACTGTCATTTCGAGGTATTAATGAAATACGATTCAATGTATTTTCAACTACTACCACCGCTATTAACTTCAAATATATTATCAATGGATAGAGCTAAAAATTCTGTATTCATGAGACCCGACGTCCGTCCATTTTCCGTGAAATCCCAATAAAACATTGGAAAAAATTTTTGTGATGTACTTTTGCGATCTACTTCAATTCAATCTCACATAGCAGAAGTCAAATTACAACACTGGCAGGCATCGAAACTTCACTCTGATCTATTTCAATGCATTTTGCTTTCTATCACTCCCACTCATTCCGACTCGCTACTAGTCATTTTAAACCAGAAAAACTACAAGTTTTGCAATGTCTTAGGTGGCTTGAGACGAGAGAAAGTAGATGGCAGTGGATTTTCTCTCGATTGTTTTGTTGAGGATGTTTCATAGAAAATGGACGGCCTTCGAATCTCCTGAGTGTAGAATTTTAAGCTCTATTTCTTGATACTAACTTCGAAAATAGCAGCGATCAGGGTGAGTCGTAGAGCATATTACTAATATCTTTGTTTCAGAGATTCAGAATCATCAACTAACTTAGCTCTATATCATCTCAATAATCCTCAATGTACAAGAAATATCAAATAAAGGTTTCTTCGTTTATTAATAACTTGAGCCTCTTAATTCTTGTAGGTGGACACCGACGCACATGGTACACTATGTGAAAGACGAACGTCTGGCTGTTAATTGCACCTTTCTTTGTGCGAATATTCTCACTGTGTCCTGCATCTTTTGGTTCTTCATAGGTCTAATTTGGGTCGTCTCTGATATTGCTTCTGGATTTTCAAGCAGTGATGTATGCCGTGAGAGCAGCATTGTTGGAATATTTGCTACAGTATTCGGTGCTGTCACTTTATTATTACAATATATTATAGGACTTAAGTATTTATGCAAATATCTACTAAGTAATTCATTAGTCTTACATCAACAAAATAAGATCGTACCATATTGCCCAGACAAGTGTTATGATGGCAAAATAAATCGTAATAACAAAAATGTAACGGTTGTCCAAGGAGTTGTCGAAAATGTTTCCGTTGGTATTCATCACACTAGCAACATATGACTGGAAACAATTAACGTTTTCTTTAATTGAAAGACTATCCTAAGCATATGAAACACGTCCCTTTACATAGATAGAACCATACTGTTTTTTTGATTCGCTTAAAGCACATTTAACAAGAATAAAATTAATGTTTCTTGATATTGAATAGTACTAGCCAGATCACAACATGTAGCTATCACTTACAAAAGGTTGGATATTCAAGCCAGGTAATCGAATATATGGAGAGAATAAAATAAAAGAAGACCAATTGAAGATTGACTTTCTGATTGTAATGTCAATGATTTGACGTATGATTTTTCAGTGGAAACAGCAATAGTATTTAAGATATGCACACAGGTTGAAGAATAAGCAAACATTTAAAGGATAAGCATCGGATTGCCTGGTTTCATTAACAGAACATATCACGATAAAGTTAAACGATGAATGAAACTCTCTAATACATTCACATTTTCAGTTTCGTAATGGTTTTAAAGCACGTGTCCCGATGAAGTTCATGGTCCAGGGACGAAAGCAAATTGATTTCTTATGTCAAATAAAAACATGCTCGTTACTTAAGCACTATTCGCCATCGATTTTTGAAAAGTTCGATAACACTCATCACTCAAAACAAGATATAAATATCATAATTTCTTCAGTACACAAACTTAATTTCTGCAAAATTCGATCATTTTACCGAATGCTGTCGACTACTGTAGAATACAATCTATTTTAGAACAGTAAACAATTTGAGTTTTTCTCAGTTAGCTGACAAACCTTGCGCTTTAAGTGATCGCTCATTAGTATAAACTGAAAAACTCTTAGTCAAATAACAAATAAGTGTCAGTATTGCATCGGTTGCTACACTCAACAACGGCCACTATGAACAGCGTCAAATAGTAGCACAGGTGTTAAATGAAGTATACTAACAAGATTTTGTTCTTCGATCGATGTCGCTTTAAGTGTTTCTCGAATTTTCACTGTGTAATTCCTAGTCTGATAAAAACACAAATATCATTTTCCAATCGAATTAGTCGACAAATGACTGACTTTTTGATCTGTTTCTTTGGTCATTTCAATGCCCGCTGAAATGGAGAAGACTGGGCATCTTTTTAATAATGGGTTAGAGTAACTTCTGTGATCCAAATTTCGATCCTGTTACGGAACTCATCGGATGGCTTAATCAAATCTTTTCTAATTATAAAATGAATTAACAAGATTTACTGTAAATTATATACTCTCTAGTATTTATTTCATTGTAAAGGGAAAAAAGAATAGTGTCACGTAGAGATGCTTTTGTTTAATGAATTTAAAATATTTGTAAGGATACGATTAAGACGAAATCGATATTACTATTAACAGCATCATCTAGATATTTTATTTAGAAGTATCCAGAAATAATGACAACGACATTTTAGCGCCAAATATTACGCTTGATAAAAGTTTCTTTTTACATAAAAAGATAGAGAAACAAAAATACTCCTTTTGTCAATATTTTTTGATCGTACTTCAGTTGGCATTGTCACAACAAAAGTTGATCTTTTCTTTGTTTTTCTCCTTTAGCTTATTCTTTTCTCTCGCTTCCTCTGAGACTTTATTGTTTATCATATGTATACAAAGACACGTGCTTCTATTCGTATACGTAGCGTGTATTATTCTATTCCATAGATGGTGGAAGAAGTAAAGTTAAATCGAGTCTTGAAAATCTTCATTTTTGTTTTCAATGGACAAAAAATATTTTGTTTCTATATTAGAGTGCGTACTACACTTAATATTGAAGCAAGAACTTTTCACAACAAGCCACATACCGTTTTGGGTAATGAAGCTCCTTTTTATTAAACAGTTGTAAAATGAGCTCAATAGTTCCACGAAGACCGAGAAGTAATTGAAGACGAAAAACGATATGAACGACTTGTAACTGAAAATGCTTCTGAAAATATTAACGAAATTCGGAGTATTGATGGTGATGATTCTCATGTTACAATAGCAGAATTACAAGAGCAAAGTAATCTAAGTTATGACACCATTCATAGAATATTACCTGATCATGTAAAACTTACAAGGAAACGGGCTGAGATGTTCAAAGAGTTTAGGCCGCAAGTTTTGGTCATAAGTAGCCGTCGATGAGATATGAAAAATCTCAAATGGATATGAATCCTAAAGCCTTTCTTCCAAAGATATTGAACTTTTACGATATAGTATGACTAAACGAGAATGAAACAATGTATCACTGTTTGTTTCGAAAATAGTAAAATATCAATGATTAAAACTTTCTTTTCTTTTTCGTGCACTACTTGTTGGACCTGATCTCAGCTTAGAGCTAGATCATTTAATTTC
The DNA here is from genome assembly GCA_022393335.1 of Macrotrachela quadricornifera. Taxonomy (NCBI): domain Eukaryota; kingdom Metazoa; phylum Rotifera; class Eurotatoria; order Philodinida; family Philodinidae; genus Macrotrachela; species Macrotrachela quadricornifera. Next base: position 32,508 of record JAJEKB010021557.1, on the reverse strand, counting down.
TGATGCTGTTCTAAACAACAATGATTTTTTCGGGAGAAAATTAGTGAAAGTGTTAGGGCCAGAAAAAATGAGTAAAACAGAGTGGCTTGTGACACTAGCTGCAGCAAATAAAATGTGTCGCATCATGGGACGAGATAGCACACTTCGAAATATCTGTACAACTACTAGCGTACCAAGTGTATTGCATCATCCAACGAAAAATTTCAGCTGATAGTTGATTGTGATTTAGAGACATGAGACGGATGATATTATTGCGCTCGCTCATATTGATGTCAAGTTTATCAAGCATTGCGCGACCATAGTTTCGACGAGGAATCATTTCCAGCTGACGATTAGATAAGACATCTAACAGTTGAATTTGATCTGTTGTTTTTTTTTGGGTTTCCCAAATCTTATAGATCCTGAGATGTGATCATATAATCCTTTTCCATCCGTCTGTCCTTCCCAAGAATCAGAAATAAGTAGAAACGTTTTCCGTGTGATGAAAGGAGCACTTGTTTACGCCAATATTCAACCAAGGACATCGTGAGTTTTCTGGAACTGCTAAAAGTAACGACCATATCCAAGGTCATGAAAAGTTGCACTCGAATGTTCTCATTCATATGGCCCTTGGTCAAGCATGATAGTTGGCTGCATCGTGTAACTATGATTGTTGACATTTATGAAGCGGACAGTGGCAACAGTTATTTTCTCACCTTTGTAGTTCAATGTTCGATTAGAGTGCATTTAGAGTTCGATTCCACTTTAATTGGTATTCATATTCTCGTTCGTTGCATATTTCGGCAAACACTTACGAACATTAGCTAGAAAGTTATCAGCATAAGTTTTAATTATCTCTTGATTTTGTGTTTCCCGTCTCATCACGATCTGTAAAAAGCATATATTCAATAAGTTTTATCTCAAAATATTTTAAGAAAATTAGAGTTCTAGTTAAAATATAAAGATTCATCACAAGTCATCTTACCTTAGTCACCTTCCGTGAGATAATGTTGTGTTCGTGCTTACACGTACTAAACCAATGGTCTGAAGCGACGAAATTGTGAAAAGATTCATTCATTATTTGCTTCATCCTGCACCTGTGAAGATCGATATCATGCACAGGGAGAGACTTCTCTCTAGCCTGTTCTAACAAATCGAACACATAATCATTAATCTTGTCAATTTTGTGCTTCTTTGTACCATGTCTCTCAACATACTGCCGAAATTGAATGATATAAGTTTAATGCGAGATACTTTTGAAGTGATATTTTACTGTCGACCAGTTTTTGGGTTGAGTTTGCCGTAGAAATTGCCGGCTCAGGTAATGTAATCGAGTGAAAACTTTTTACACAATGTATCCTCCTCATCTTCTTCTTCGCTTTGATCATTTTTGTCCTTTACCTAATTGATCATTCGATCTTTGCCTGAATCATGATCGAGCATAGTTTCGAGGGTGAGAGTGTGCGAATGGCTGTTCAATTTAGACTTAAGAACGCTGTAAAGTAGATCGACTACCTCACACTCACGGTTTGTGATAGTACTGATGTGATCTAAATTGGCAGAAAATTCTGAACATAGTAAATTTGAAGTTCGATCAGCGAGAATCTTCATGCCATTTTGCAAAAGAAAAAATAAGAAGAATAATGAATGTATACTATAAAACACGTACAAAAAAGAACATCAGAGATGGAATGTAAGCATACAACACTCATTATCAAAACGAGACGGTGTACTGAGAAAAAAGAGAAAAGCAACAGTACTGGTTTTGTGCCATACTTGGCCATCTATCAAGGTGTATTATGGCTTATATCAGAAATAAAATGAGACTTTTTATGTGGTCTTTGAGCTTATGAGCAAAGAATAGAATTAAAATAAAATATTTCACTATTTTCAAAACAAACAGTGATACATTGTTTCATTTTCGTTTCCTCATAATAAATCGTAAAAATTCAATATCTTTAGAAGAAAGACTGTAGAGTCCATATCCTTTCGAGCTTTTTCATATCTCATTGAGATCTACTTATGACCAAAACAATGCGGCCTAAACTTTTTGAACATCTCGGACCATTTCCTCCTTATTTATGCCACTTTTATTTCCTTCTACAATGTAATAATCTCTTTATTTTCGATATTAACACGAATTTGGCTTCCGATGAATAGGGTTATTGCATTGCAATGAGCTCGACAGACGTTATCAAATTCAGTAGCTGCAAGGAAGTTTGTGTATAAGATCAAATATTCATCACGTCTATTGATATTAAATACAATATCCTCCTTCATACATTTATTTGTACCAGTCTCACTTAATGTGGTACCCAACTGCTTTATCTTGGCTTCAATTAGTCGTCGAACAACTAATACTTATCAACGAAATTATACATCACAATGGATGAAATAATTTCGATGTTTCAATTCTCTGTCTTACTTCAATTGATATTTTCATTAGAATTAATGAAGCTATATGTTATGGTCATTTTGTTGACTTCTCAAGGGCAAACGATCGTTAAAAATAGAAATCAGCACAAAATTAGAAATTATTATATAACGGTCTTACTTTGAACACAAATCATTATATGAATCAATATATCATCTACTGTAATAGTTTGCATTGTTTAAGCACCATTCTTAATAAGAATAAATAGTAATGCAACGATGATACATATTAATAGGATTTTTCTCGTATTTGTACATGATCATCAAATAGGAACGAAATAGAACGCTTGAAAAGCTAAATTATGCATGGTCTCTGAAGAAAAAGAATACTATGATTACTGTTCATACTAATTATTTTCAATTAATAATGTGCAAATGATACAAAATTATGTTTCATAATAACAACGTTAGAGAAAAGTATTTCTGTTATTGTGAATACCTGCTATAATTTACATCTATTCTGGATTATCCGCTACTTTAACTTGATAAACAAATCAATCATCAAGAACTTTATTCGTCCTTTGATTTGATATAAAACTTTATTTAAGTGCAAAAATATTTTTCAATTTATTGTGAATAACAGTTAAGTTGAGGTTTATTATTGAAAGACACAGATATTAGTCCAAACTAGGTTCTCGAACCAATGTCAAATTCTTTCGACCTTGTAATTCTTCGTCGTTTGAATTTCGATATTGATCGAATGAGTCTTCTGCATTGGTCGGTTCTAATGCCAAGATTCGAGTCGTATTAGAAAGAATTATAGAATATTTGTTCAATAATTCAGTTCCGATTATTCCTTTAGTCTGCCCCATCGTTAATAGTATTCGAAGTGATGGTGGTAATAATCCAAAAGTGAGTGTTTCAACTTTGTCACCAATGATAACATCGATCTTGTAAGTATTTGTTTTGAAAGTGCCTATAGAGGGATGAAAATCTTCCACCTCATCAATCGGTGTACCAACAAGAAGATCTTCACTCAAATATGACAACTTTGCACCGCTATCGAAAAAGATTCTCCGATCTTCATGTTCAATATTTAAGATTATAATTGGCACGATCATAGTCTGATCTATAATAGGTAACACAATTGCCATGTTTGTAGGCGAGATAGGCGTATTAGAAAAAGTGATTTTATTTCGAGTAAATCGAACATCGAAATGATTCATAATATCCATACCAATTATTCCATCTACTTTAAGACCACTAAGGGCGCTAATTGACTCGGGTGTAAATTCACCGAAACCAATATTCCTTATTGAAAAGTGCTTTCTATTAATAACAATAGTTTTTCCACGTCCAAATGAGATTGGAGAGCCAGTATCTACAATATAGTCGAATTTGTCTATATGAGCAACGACATGTCCCTCTAGAAAATTGATATTGAATGTTGTCATTATGTTTTGTTGTGCCGGTAGTTTAAATTGCAGTCGTATCGATCTATGGAAATTTGAATATTTTCTTATCTAAAAACTAATCAAACATTCATAAATAATTAATCTATATTACCAATTAGTTTATATAAATAAAAGCAAACAAATGAGCCATTTTCTATTTTCTCTTCAGAAATATATGAAGTTTTTCGGCTTTGAAAAATAGCTGTATTCTACCATCAAAGTTAGAAACAAAATATCGCCTTGCTTGACGTTATTTATCTTCTCTATATGAATCTCGTCCCTACGATCAAAACTTGAGTTATGAATAAAATGATTGCATTGACTATAGTAATATGTTTTTTGAGAAATTATTTGATATTGGATAAAGGTTTTCTAAGGTTGCAGTATGTTTTACTTCGCTAAAGAATAATAGTAATACATCACTTTTGAAATTTATATATAGAAAGAGATAGAAATATATTCATTTCAAAATTTTAAAAGTTAAAATTATGTCTTTAAAAGAAGAAAGAAGGCAAAAACATAATCTTTTATCTTTAAATAGCAGAATATTTGTCGTATACTCAATTACAACATCTAATAATAATCGATTTGCTGTTAAAACATGAACATATTTAATTAATTATTAGTTCCAATATATATTTTCAAGATTCATCATGTTAGTGAATTAATAAGATTTTTTAAAACTTGTTATTTAATTAAAAATCATGTTTTACATGATAGATTTCTCTGTACGACTGACTTAGCGGACGTAGTTACTGTAGTTAGATCTCATGTATAACCTATAGGAACACGCTGCATCTTTTTATTTGTCTTTTAATTTTTCATTAAAAAAATTATTATAGCTTCGTGCTATTCGGACAAACTCCCATATTCATATCACTCGAGTCCTAATCAAACACAGCGATAATCTACCGAAGACGATGTCCGGACTATGGTGAGGCTGATAGTGTTCAAAAAACAAACTTCAGAATGAAAGTAAATAGGATAATAATCTGGAGGCACTTTGCAAAATGAGGATGAGGGGATAATCTTCAAAAGCTGCATTTGAAACTGTGGGTTAGATCGATGAACTATAGAAGAAGTTGCTAGGAGTGACTGCGAGAGCGGTAATTGTCATACGAGGTTTGTGACAGATCCCTAGTCTCAACCCTGCTCATTTATTTCTTGGGAAACCCTGAAAGGATGTTTCAGGATTTTTTTCAATTGAAAATACAGGATTCACATTCGATCCTATTCAGAAACCTGACAAAAGTCATTAGGAGGATTCCATTGAGATTCCATTAGGTTTGAATCAAGATCTGTTCTGGATCCTTATATGAGGATTCTGTCAAGATTTATGTTGTATCAGAGAAGGATTTTACCAGGAATAAAACAAGATTAGTGAAAATTCTAAACTGAATAATCCTGCCAAGCTTCGCTCAGAATTCTGCAAGGAACTGTTCAGGAACAGACATTTTAGAATCTTAAAACAAGTACACATGAGCAGGATCTCAATAAGAAAGTACAAGGATCTAATTAAGATTTTTCCGGGTTCGTTTTTAGAGACTATTGAAAACTTAGTTTTCACGATGTTGTCAAGAACCTCGCAATAATGAATGAAATAGCTTCTTCACGTTATTTGCTAGGTTCAGTTCAGAATCCTTTTAAAATTTGTAAACCTATAGATCATAAAAGAGTTTTAATACGAATGTTGAATATAATCTCAACGAAAATAAATAGAAGGATTTTTAAGCTGTTTTCATATTTTTAATTTGAAACACAACAAAATTCCGATAGTTGAATAATCTTTTAGCATTTCTATTTTGATCATGGTTTGGTACTTTTAAAAAAAGAAATAGAACAAATCCGAAAAATTACGGAAAAATATTTTCTAAACCTCTTTGAGATTCGCACTATTGAGTTTCTTTTTATAAAAAAATACCATTGAAAATCATCAAATTTGGATGTTAATTTGAATTTGATCATTGTAAAATTTTTTCATTAAATATATAATTTTAATCAGCAGCAAATCTTTTGATAAAAGCTGCTTGAAATTTTTATTATATTTAAAAAAGAATTTCAAATATTTTTTTTTTGAGTCAAATTTAAATTTTCAAAAATGATAAAACTTTTCCAACTAAAAATAAAGGGATATTAGTAATTTACGCGAACAGCACGAACACCCAACTTTACAAGATCGCATATAAGTCACCTTTACGAACACCAACACTTTGGGGAGTTATGCTCACGAACACCCACTTTGTACGAGCAATAGTGGAAAACAGCCGTCAATAAACATAAAAAAATGACCCCCTCCACACGAACACCCAGAATCTCCCTTAGTGTCCACGTAAACAACCCAACTTACCGTTACGAACATCCACAGAATTTCATAACCTACATACTGACCCGAATAAGTGCTATCCCCAAACATTCACTTCTCTGAAAAAAGTTTCTTACATTGATAAATGCATGTCTATTTGTACCAGCCAATCAGATTTGAGTAAGGTTTTTTTCTACTATTATCCGAATGAAACATGAGTATATCCGGGCCATTTAGGGGTTATCAGAAGATGTCTTTTAAATGGCTCGAACAACCCTATGTTTCATATGAACGATAGTGGGGATCTGTTATTCATCAATATTCGCACTATGGTCAGGTAATGGATTCCCACTATCGTCCATACGAAGCATAAGGTTGTTCGAGCCATATCAAGAATACTTTTTGATAACCTCTAAATGGTCCGAATATGTCTATGTTTCAGTCTCATTCTAGCAGAAAAAATCCCGGCTGAAATCTGATTGGCTGAAATGTTGTTCATAATATGAACTCATATTGGATTTCCACTATCATTCATATGAAACACACGGTTGTTCGGGCCATTTAAAAGACATCTCCTGATAACCCCTAAATGGCCCGGATATACTCATGTTTCATTCGGATAATAGTAGAAAAAAACCTTACTCAAATCTGATTGGCTGGGACAAATAGACATGCATTTATCAACGTAAGAGCCTTTTTTCGGAGAAGTAAATATTTGGGGATGGCACTTATTCGGATCAGTATGCAGGTTATGAAATTCTGTGGGTGTTCGTAACGGTAAGTTGGGTTGTTTACGTGGACAACAAGGGAGATTCTGGGTGTTCGTATGGGGGGGGGGGGTCATTTTTTTATGTTTATTGACAGCTGTTTTCCACTATTGCTCGTACAAAGTGGGTGTTCGTGAGCATAACTCCCCAAAGTGTGGGTGTTCGTGCTGTTCGTGTAAATTACTAATACCTGTGAATCCTTGCCTGATCCTGGTCATGTCTGTGAAGGATCTGGCACTGAAACATCAAACATTTTTCCTAGGGATTGGATGATGATTATAATATTCATAATTGCTTCGCACAATAAAAGTACGAGCCCAATTTGTATGCAATAGGGAGCGGTTTCTTAGTTCGAAGCTTGTAAAACCATCTATAAGTGCTACTTACAAAGTGTCTCATTACATTCGACTAGAGGAAATCGAAATTTGGCAGTGTAAAAATAGAGGAGTCTATTTACAATAATGTCTCGTTGTGCGACCTAACGACAAACATTTGCTATGGTGGTACATTTGGAAAAGGTACAGAATTCCGAAGCGAACTACATAGGACACTAGAAAAGTTGAAGGTTTTATAAGATGATTTTTTAAAATTTTTTGAAAACTGAATTAAATTCGTCTATAAGAAACATAATATAAATGGAATATTGAAGATATTGCACATACAGAGGTAATTGAGGTACTTACAGGCGTCAATACTTTATGGAGAATCTTACCTAATAATTGAAGACCAAAGACATAAAATGCTGAGTGATTATCCATTGTTACATGGTAGTTTTTTAAAACATAACTATTAATAGTTTATTTATGAAGAAAGAAGACTATTTTAAACATAGAAAATAGATCTACTTATATGTGCAATGTTGCGCAATCATTTTGAATATTGTGATGCAATAACCATGACCATCTTCTGTAAATACCTTTACGATGTTCTTACGTAATTACATATAGGTTTTTTCGAAGGATGAAACATAAAATGGTAATTTCTAAAGTTTCCGAATGAGATTTGCTACGCTTCCTAATATTCACAAAATTTTATTTCATACCGTTATATAATTACACGATTAAGAATTCAAAACCCATCAGAATCAACCAATTATGATCAAACCATCTGAATTTGTTCAGCCACTATCAGAATACTTGCAACATGGGCGTCAAAAGACAGAATGTGGTATCTGTATTTATCAACGCGTCGCTCTCTACCAGACCTTATCTTTTACTCACAACACTGCGATGCGTGTTCTCACCTATGTATGTGTCCCGTTATACAATATGAGTCATGCGATATTACTCACATCGTACGACGCTGATCCTTGCATAGCATTCATCCTGAGGAACACACGTGTGGTCGTGTTTTGTCTGTACGCAGTTCATACCAGCCCGTGTCCGTCTTTCATGTGTGTTGATATTTCCATTAGTGCGCGTTTATACGTGTCTACATGTTTCCATGAATGATGAAGATACAGGAGATATATCGTTATGTATTCTGTACATGGACGTAATCAAGTCTCTGGAAAATCCATAAAGAACACCATATAAAAGATTGGTACTTGATTATAGATAAAAGAGCTTTGATAAACAAAAACATATGTTATAATCAAATTTCAACATTTAAATCCAGCATGCATGCATAATTACTAAGTCATAAGCGTTTTGTAAACCATCATTAATGCTACGAATACTTCTATATTATTCGAACACGATGTCATCAACTATTTGTACTTGCAAAATCTCATCTTATGAATCACTACTATTTTATGTTGTGCAACGTCAACATATACTCTGCAGTAACAAAATATCCAATAAAAATCTTCAATTTCACAGTAACAGCCTCCACATACCATCTACATCTGACAGCAAAAAAATCGATACAACATAATATTTAAATAACTAGATTTTCTATGAAATGTGCCGATCGTCAAACATTACGAACGCCGCTAACTAATAGCACAAATAGTAAATATCGTCCATTAGCGGTGCGCTATAATAACGAGGGATAGCAATAAAAAGTTATTGCATTCCCTAATAATTTATATTCTGATAGTTGTTAAAAGAATATTTATGCACTATGAGACTTAGTTTATTTTTTTGTGGGGCTCTACTTTCATCATATATGTCTGACATCTATCTTTGTCAAATTCGAGTTTGATTAAGATTATATGATTAAATAAAAACAAAGACTGTTTGCTGGCTTCTTTTTGTGATACAGAGAAGTCTTCAATCATCTTTTAATTGTGTACTTAATTCCATCTTTTTTACGGTTTTATAATTAGCTTATATATATTTGTAAATGTCTGATAAAAGTAGACTTTCATATGATTTTGCAAGAAAACGAGGAGATTCATTACAAGAATCATCTGATACATTTATTACTATAACAACTAGTTCTACAAATTATGACGTTATGAATATAAATGAGTCAATTGCATCAGTTGAACATGATGATGTACCGCTGTGTTCATCCACAATTTCTACATTTCATGATCAATATCAAATTAGTAAATTATGAACCATTAAATAATTGTTTTTCAAATAATTTAACCAAAAGAGATCCTGGTCAAGGACCAGCTGCTGGGAAAGGTTTCGTATTATTAGGTCTTTATCAGTCGAATCTTACTTTTTCAACAAAATAATTATCGTCATTTTTGTTTATCTTGGTATCAAAGGCTTACATAGCTCGAGTTTAGTGAAATGACAAAGAAATCATATTGCTTTGTATGCATATTTGCATATTTAGAAGATCGATATGAACAATTATTTACTTCAAATAGTTTTAATAATCGGTCAGTACCTATAATAAACATCAAACAACATCATCGCATAGATATGCTCATGATTTATGGGTTAATGCAGCGCAAAATTATAAAGAAAATAATGATGTTGCAAAGCAACAAAATAAACATCAGAAAATAGAATTAAGTTAAAGGAAACTATTCAGACCATCCTTTTTTTTTTGCTTATCAAGGAATACCATTCCGAGGACACAGAGAAGATGAACAATAAAAAAATAAGGATAATCAATGCTATAGTATATATTTGAATGAGTGTTACAACTAAGTCATATGTTATATATCAGTTCTATATTTTTATACTATTTCTTACTAATTATATCCTTATTCTTCTTTGTGTAATCTTCCTGAATTACTTAAGTTAAGAAGCATTGACAACAAATTAATTAAAATCTTTAAAGTGTACATATCGCTCAATCTAAAATGAAATATTGAATTTAATGCAAGACAATATTTTATCTCAAATAATACTTGAAAATAAAAATGCAAAATGTTTTTCAGTTATGATAAACGACTCAGTTTATTGCTTACGAATGTTTTGTCGGTTTTAAACGAGCATCTGGTACCACTAGTGAATATTTATTTAATCTATTGATTAATTGAACAAAAAAATCTGGTTTAGATGTCAACAATATTGTAGGTCAGTGCTTTGATAGCGCTGAAGTTAAGGGAGGGAGATACATAATTGTAGCAGCTCGATTATTAGAAATTGTACCTGTTGCTTTATATGTTCACTGTAATGGTTATATTCTGAATATCTGCTAAAAGAATATGATCTTTGAAGATATTCAAAAAGACGCAGGTTTAATCTCAATTACATTAAAACAATTATGCAATACTCGTTGATCTTATCGTTATAAATCGTTAAAAGCAATTGTAACACGTTATACTGCAATAATAGATGCTTTGAAAGAAATAGAAGATGTTGATTCATTGATGCTATTACAAGTTATTTGAACATTTTATTTTATTTTTCACATTCACTTGATGAGCAAGATGTTTCTTATTACTAATATATTATTGAAATATTTACAAAGATCTAAATGTCTCTGTGACACAACCTTCAGCTAAAGTTAAAACTACCATTTGTGCACTTGAATCAATGATAAATGAAGACGAGTTCAACAGAATTCGGTATGAAACTATGAAGATTTGTTTTATGAGTAATATTGATGAACCTATTGGACATCGAGAACGAAAAGATTCTGCACATTTAGGTGATGGTGATGTTATAAATTCTTTCTATTCAGTATTATATGTCATTATTGTATCAATTAAAGAACGTTTTAATGAAAATCCTATAAATATTATTGTCTTATATGAAAAACTATTTTTAACCAATCTATACTCAAATAATGATGAATTAGGGAGTGAACAACGTATGTGCAAAGCATCTCTTGGTGATAAAAATCAATTAACATTAATATTAGCAACTAAAAGTTTTTATTACAGATTCAAAAAATTTAGCTTGCGTCTCTCATGCACTTTACTATTGTCGGTTAGCCAGCATTACCAAAAAATTTAATACTATTTAGAATCAAGTGCCGATAAGCTTCATGAAAGATAAACAATGATTCAGACACGTTACTTCATCAGAAGGCACAAAGGAAGTTTTATCATAAAAATACCATAGAACCCACAATGCGCTCCGAAAGGACGAATGATGATGTCAAGACTGCATATTTCTGTGTAATAACCAATTGTAGGTGATGGTGGATAATTGTACTGCGATTGCAGACGAAGGCATACAAATAGCTAATGAATATTATCAGATATCTACGACTTGAAGACCAATCAATATGACTAACCCAATTCGAGTTATTAGTTAAATTTGGATGAATTTTTTTCCTAAGTTTAAATGACTACCTTCATTCGAATTATAAATTATGTTTCAGATAAAACTTTTCTTTTGTTTCAGTTGATCAGTTTATTGAGACCTCCAAATTTTCATTTATATCCGAAGTTAAATTAAGTGGGCACTATAAAAACTGCAGCTAAAAGAAAACAAAATTGTATTCTTTTTTCTAGATGTTCATTTATGTTAAAAATTGATATCCATGTTGAAACGACTAATAACATGCGCAAGTGCTCCTTCTTAAATGATTTATATCATAACGCATATTGTGATGTCATACTGAAAACTTTGAATTTCCTGGAACTAGGAATTTAAAATACCTTTCTGGTAGTAGTTGTAAACTTGAATAATTGAATAAATGATTGGTTCAATAATACAAAACTTAAATCAATAGCTGAATTCAACTTTCAAACTTGCTACAACTGCATATTTACAAATTTATAAAATAAAAATACCAAAAAAATCTTAGTCTTTCCTCTTTGTAAATGTGTGAGAACATGTTTTTTGCAAATTTCACTTATTTCCAAAGTCAAAATAAACAGTTACTCATGGTTCTTGCATTTTTTTCCTCAAATTTTGATTACTCCACAAGAAAAAATATAATGTTATAAATACTTGTACCTGTATATTTTGAGCAAAGAACTTAAAACTACTCTTACTATTCTTTACTTAAGAAAAAAAACATACATATCTCGAAATTTATAAAATTAATTTTTTCTTGCTCGTTATGATTCAGCATTTTTATATAGAATCTTACTGTATCAAAAAAAAATCGACATATAATCGCTACCAGTAAAGTAATACGAAATAATTGGCTGGTTATAGGCTCTGTAGCTGTTTGTTTGCACGTGTTTCGCTAATGAAGGACAATTGCCTAGTGTAAATTTTTTCTTTTGTCTTCATACTTTAATGATAGATAAGCTAAACTACCTATACAGGAAGAAAAAAAAATAATGGCGACTTTTTTTTTGATACAATGATCAAATGCACTATATGCCTCAATAATCACTACAATATATATATATATATATAGGATAAAAGGATTTGCTTCTCACCTTTCTTACTTAACTGTTTTGCATTCATTTAAAATGACGGTAAATGTATTTATTTCTTGTCGTAACACTGATTGTCCTTGAGTATTATCTGACTTTAATTATGATTATACTATTTCCATTTAGTATAAACTGATTAGACACTATATTTTTATACCAAAAATGTCAAGTTGATTCTTCTTTCTTTTCTTGCGGATAAGTAAGAAATAATTAAAATGATTCTATAGTTCGTAAAGAGTCTATTTTAATATACTTATATAAAAATCATTAAACTCATATGAGTGAGGTACAAATCCTTTTTTGCATGAACTATTTTGTGATTTTAATTTGACTTCAATTATTTTTCTAGAATAGTTTTCAAACTAATATTTGATTCTCAAACATCAGTATTCGTCCACAAATTAGAAGATAACGAAAAACTGTAATATGAAGAAAATACTGGCGATAAAAGATAAACATGCCATGATCGAATTAGCAACAATTGCTTCCAATGATGCTCAGTCAAACGATCAACGACTAATAATGGACAGTGATACCCATGCTGAAACTGAACAAACAGCAATCATACTCATTGATGAAGAGACGAAAAGACTACAACAAATAGAAAGTGAAAACATTGCGATCAAGAATGATACACCACATATATTGAGAAAACTACGTGAGAACTTGGCTGAAGAAAAAATATTTGATCAAAGTCGGATGGCCGAAGTATCAAATAATTGTAATGAGATAACAATAGACTCTATGACAAGCAATCGTCGAGTCGTCGAGACTAGTATCGACGAACCAAGCTCAGCAAATACAAATATTATCAATGATTGGAGTACAGACATCGATCCCATAGTTGGATATGCTAAAGAGCCTTTGTTGCCACTCTCCAAAGCGTGCTCTCCACTTACTAATATCCTTCACAATTTACAATTTTATGTTCAGATGGCAATCGATGAAACTCCAGAAGTACCAGATGATGGATTGACGGTTGATGAAAGTGCTGCAATACGTCTCTACACGATTGAATGGAGAGGATCTCATTCAAGTCTCTATTACATGCTCAATCATGCTCTGAAGAGCAATGATCGTGTACAACTTCGACCATATTTCAAATATATGAAACTATTCTTAACTGCTCTCGCTAAACTACCTTGTGTGCCAGTATGTACTGTTTGGCGTGGTCTTAAAAAAAATATTAGTGAACAATTATTGCCCAATGCCTCAGTAACTTGGTGGGCATTTTCATCATGCACTGCCGCGTTACCTGTACTTAAGAATAACATGTATTTGGGCACAACAGGAGCCCGAACATTATTCTCTGTTGAAGCTATGAATGGTCGAACAATTCGTGCTCACTCACATTTCGCTACGGAAGATGAGATTCTTCTTCTACCTGGTACTCATATGATAGTTCAATCACTATTCAGTCCAGCATCTGATCTTCATATTATTCATTTGAAACAGATTAGACCAGAAAAAATGTTACTTGAACCACCATTTGAAGGTATTTTAACATTTTCAATTACTCTTTTTTAAATAAATAGTGATTCTAATCTTAGGTGCATATTTGTATCCCAAAAATGAGTAAGTCTAACCACATCTTTTTCTAGTTGTATTTTGAATATCAATTTTCGTTACATTTACAAGACCTGTCTGGTATCGTCGGAAGAGATTTATCATTCTGATCAGTTTTTTGACTACTCTGCTCATTCTGGCAGTCATTATGGGGGCTGTTTTCGGAACACGACCTAAAATCAATGCTAAAGGTACGGTTTTTGGATTTTTTTTCAGAATGAGGATATAGCCCTTATATATAAAAAAAAACACTTCGTACAATTCCGAAAACAACTGATTATTTAAAATTTCAAAGCATCATCTTGTATACTATATTTAGTTCATCTACATAAAAAAATTCTCATTTGTAAAAAGCCATCATTTTCTATCGTCTTCACAAATTTAACTTTTTTTCCTTTTTAAAGATTGATAATTTTTAGTCGTTTGGTTTAACATTTGAAATAAAAATTTAACAAACCGAAGGCGCTAGATTTGAAACTGGAGCTAATACTTATTAAATTTTGTTCGCATGCAGCACGATTCCATAAGTGTTAATAAATATTTTTTGAATAACATTTCATAGAAACAAGATGGACAACTGCAATGTTCATTGTTCGAAAGAGGAAATGAAGACGCATCGAATCGTGTATTATAAGTTTTTATAATATTGATTTCTGAAGTATTATTGTTCTACATCCTACATTTAAATTCACAGATTCTACTAGAAAATTGTATTAGAAATTAGACTAAAATGCGTATTATATTAATGGATTGAGTTTATACTTGATAATTGAAAAATTCACTGTAAACAACTAAATTTGATGCATCTTTACCTCCTCTTCTCAACGGTAGAAACTACATTTCCATACTTTTATTATTATTATATTAGGCCAAGTATGATTAAATAACATAGAAAAAATAGAGCATTCTTAATAATATGTCTGTAACTACTTTTGGATCGCTGTAAGTAGATTTGAATTTTCGATTAGAAAAAATTATATAAATAGTGTTCGATGTGAATAAGATTACAAAAACATGTATTTAAAAAACAAATTCATACTGCAAAATCAAACTTTTTTAAAGATTTGTGGCGTCTCTACTTCGTGGTTTCACCTATGTACGAAAAAAAAAATTGTCAGCCAATCATACATAACCTTGTAGAGAATTTCAAGTGTTATCTTTTGATAAGAATAACATATTTTCACGAAGAACATAGGTAGAAGAAAAATCCTTCACTCTGTACGAATATTTTTAATATAATATACTAATATTTATGATTTTTTTTGCAGTGCCACCATGTATGAATCCTTTTACAGCCGCATTATCATACCGAGTCAATAGTATTCCATTATCACTTGCATTAGGAGACTTCAATAATGATAAAGAAATGGATTTCGCAGTGAGTAAGTCCGGTAGTAATGATGTGGCCCTTCTGTTCGGTATAGGAGGTGGAATTTTTCAGAGTAAAAACACTTATCCGACTGGCCATCGTCCCTGGTTTATTGTATCAGATGATTTTAATCGTGATCAAAAACTCGATGTAGTAGTAGACAACTATCTCGGCAACAGTATCAGTATAATGCTTGGTAATGGAAATGGAACCTTTCGGAATGTAACCACATATGAGACTGGTGCTCGTCCACAGACTATCTTATCCAATTATTTTGATAATGATGATAAACTCGATCTAGTAGTGGTCAATAATGGTGAAGCAACCGTTAGTGTACTACTGGGTAATGGAGATGGAACTTTTCGAAACCAAACTACGTATTCAACTGGTTTATTTCCACAGACTGTCATATCAAATGACTTTAATAATGATACAAAACTCGATCTAGTAGTTACCAATTTCGGTGATTGGACCATCGGAGTGCTACTTGGTAATGGAGATGGAACTTTTCGGAACCAAACTACGTATTCCACTGGTTTATATCCACAGACTGTCATATCAGGTGATTTTAATGGTGACAATAAACTTGATGTGGTAGTGACCAATGGTGGCGACGACACTATCAGCGTCTTTTTGGGTAACGGAGATGGAACGTTTCAGAATCAGACCAAATATAAAACAGGCAGAAAACCATGGGCTATAGTATCAGATGATTTTAACAATGATAAAAAGCCCGATCTTATTGTTACAGATAATGAAAATAACACAGTTCGTGTCTTCCTTGGCATTGGAGATGGAACTTTTCAGTTCCATGCCATATATTCAGCTAATGATGGTCCAAACGCTATAATATCACGTGATTTTAATGGTGACAACAAACTCGATCTGATAGTATCTAATAATGTCGGCAACACGATAAGTGTATTTCTTGGTAATGGAAATGGGTCATTTCAGAATCAAAAGACGTATTCGACTGGTCGTAGTCCATGGTATGTCATATCAGATGATTTTAATGGTGATAACAAACTTGATCTGATGGTGAGCAACTATGACGATGATACCATAAGTGTGATGCCTGGTAATGGAGATGGAAGCTTTCAGAATGAAACAATATATCCGACAGGCAATAATCCACGATCTATGATATCACATGATCTAAATAATGATAAACAACTGGATCTGATAGTAGCCAATTACGACGATGACACTGTCAGTATACTGCTTGGTAGTGGGAATGGAACATTTTCGACACAAATGACATATCAAACAGGCAAAACACCATATTCTGTGATATCATATGATTTTAATAATGATAATAAACTCGACCTTATAGTGAGCAACTATAATGATAGTACCATTAGCGTGCTATTAGGAAATGGAGATGGAACATTTCAAAACCAAACTACACATACGACCGGTAAGGGTCCATATTCAATAATATCAAATGATTTTAATCGTGATCATCAACTTGATCTGGTAGTAACAAATTGGGATGACGACAGCGTTAGCGTTTTATTGGGCAATGGAGATGGAACTTTTCGGACGCATGGTAAATATCTGACTGGACGTGCTCCGCAGTTTGTCACATCAGGTGATTTTAACAATGATAGTCAACTAGATATAGTAATAGCCAATTTCAGAGACGATAGCATCTGTATATTTTTCGGCAAAGACAATGGAACCTTTTGGAACCGAAAATTTCATGTAGTTGGCAAGAATCCAGTATCCCTAGTAGCAGGTGATTTTAACAATGATGGCCAACTTGATCTAGTAGTTGCTAATAAAGGTGAAAACACCATCCAGTTGCTGCTAGGTAACGGAAATGGAACCTTCCAAAATCTGAAGTCATATGAAATTAATAGTGGTGCTATTTCTATGATATCAGGTGATTTTAACAGAGATAATAAGACTGATCTATTAGTCGCTAATAATATATCTTCGGATGTGAACGCTTTTATGAATATATGCGAGTGATTAATTATGAAACTTTGAATTTATCTACCGGATGTCGTACAAATAATAGGCTCCTCTGTTTTTGCACTAGTATCTTCACTAATTCTTTTTACTTCAAATAAAATTTTTTGAAAAAAATATCCATCTTGTTTATTGCTACAAGAATAAATATATTGTATTTTATGCCATAGGCGGCGTAGCCTGTAAGCTCATAAGGCTTAAGTCTTACCTGGATTGGTCACTATAAGACTCAGTCTCACCTGAATTTACGCTCTGAGATTTATTCTCTGTCGAATTTGACTCTGTTCGATCAAGCGAACTTTATTTTAGTGCTGGTAGTAGGACTTTTTTGCATTATTGTTTCTATATTGTGATATAAGAACAAGAAATGCGGCGGAAATGAAAATCATTGATAATATTGTCATTATCCTTACTCATGTAAAAAAAACACGGAAAAAATCGAGTTTTAATCCATAAATCATAGTTTTTTATTGCTTATCCGAACTCCTCGCGTCCGCAAATAGTAGGTGCCAGAGATGTCATCGGTTCGTGTTTTTTGCGAACCGAATCGAAATAAACGGAAAGTATTACGAACCGAACCGAACCGAACCGAGCCATTTTTTAAAAAGTTTGAACCGAACCGAACCGAACCGAAAAAGTTCCTAACCGAACCGAACCGAACCGAATATAGTTGAAACTGATTAAAATTCATAGTAAATTAAGGAAATCATTAAAATGTTGTCTGTATTATGTAATCTTTTATCCGTACTTCAATATATGACTTTATTAATATATAGTTACATATTATATACAAAAAAATAAATGCAATTATTAAAAATATGAAAACAACGCTAAAGTTTATTTAATTCATGAACACTTGAATCACCAAATCTTTGCTTGTACATAATATATGAATGGTTAAAGACAATATCATTCACTGTATTTGGTGATAATTTTGACCGTTTTTGTGTTATTATATTTCCAGTAAAACTAAATGCACGTTCAACAGCTGCACTTGTAGCTGGTACACTAAGTACACGTGCAGCAACTTTTGCTAAAACCGGGTAAGATGAATATTTTTTTTTCCAGAACAATAAGGGATTATATTCTTCATCATTACCAGAGTTTATTACTGTTGTTGTTTTATCTGAACCATGTTTTAAATATGAATCAATTTCCATTAAATGAGATGAAGTTTTTGAAGAATTTTGATGATCATCATCACCATCATCATCTGTTTCTGCATTTAAATAAAAATCAGCCATGTATGAATTTGACGTGGTCTTTGATAATTCAACTTTTCTTTTCTTATTTGATGGTGAATTAACGTGTTGATCAACATCAAAAACTAGCATCTCTTGTTTTATATATTCCATACATTCTTCTTTTTCTTTAGCTGATAAATGTTTCATTTTTCGGGTTTTAGGGTTCAAAAATGTCCCCATTAGGTGTATTGGATCAAAAGTAATCATTTGTTTAATAACTTGTTTTGCTCTTTGACGAAAGAAAACAATACCTAAAAAAGATAAATTGATGTAGAAAAGTAAAAAAAAATAATTGAAACCGTTACCTTTTTCTTGTTTACCATCAGTTGATTTTATTTCTAATGACGAATTGATTATAGATATACTTGGAGTAACTGTATGAATAGATGGAGTTAGAGATGATTGAACACGTTTCATAATATATGTCCAAGGTCTTAAAAAATCAATTATTTTATCTAATATTGATAAATTTATTACGTTGATTCTTTTTTTATCCAATTGTTTTTCATCAAATATACCACCTAATGCCTGTAAAGATTTTCGAACACTTAACAAACAATTGTATAAAGAGAGCCACCTGACGATTGTACTTTGAATAAGAACAGCAGCTTCTTTATCTTCAAGTTCTTGATTCAAATTCATCTATGAAAAATATTCCCTTTATTAAGCTATTTAGATTTTCTAATCTTTTTTTTAAATATGTAACAGAACTCTCCAAATTCAATTTACCTTCTTGATGTACCTCACCAACTCTTTGCAATGAAGAATGACCACTAAAACACGTTTTGCATCTGATGATAATTGAGCAAGAGTAGCAGTTGGACTATTTCGGTTTGATGTTGTATAAGTACAATCGATGGATTTAGTTCGTTTATTTAATTGATCATTATCATCTAATGCAATATCATCTTCTTCACTACTACTGCTACTAATCTCATCATCTTCATCTTCATCTAATTTAACATAATGATCAGCAAATGCAATATCTTTTTTTGCTTTATTTGTTTCTGATTGATAAAATGTTTTTTGCAACACATTGTTCAAGCGATGTGCTACACAATGCACCACAGTAAATTTTTCCAATGCCTTCTTTAAATTACTTCCTCTATCACATACCCAAATTATCTCAAACATGAATGGTTGTAAATCAAAGAGGGATAATCCCTCCTCTATAACCTAAATAATTATATAAAATTCAATTAAAATATGTAATGAATAAATGGAAAGTTTACCTTAAGAACATTTGCTGCTGTTTTATTTGGTTTTCTGTAAGGTAAACAAAACAATTCAAATGAACGTAAATTCCAATTTTCATCGATCCATTGACCAGTACAACCTAGATATGATATTTTCTTATAAGCATCAGACCACAAATCTGGTGATAAACACAAACGTCGCTCTTGTGCAGCTTTTATTAAGATGATTTTCATTTCATTCCTACCCATATTTGCTGATTCTTTTATTTGTTTTGTAATTGTAGTTCTACAGGGTATAATTGATGATGCAGCAATTGGACCACATGTATACCCTAAAAGATAAAGAAAGAAAAAATACAATAATAATTAAAACATCTATACCTGTTTGAATACAACAATCTACAATACTCTTTAAACCACCATCTTGAACTATGCTAATTGGTCGAGTACTTGAACAGATCCAATCACTCAACAAACTTACAAACAGACGTTTTTGTTTTTCAACAACTTTACTGTTGATTGTATTAGATGTAGACATGGTGGATGATGGTGCTGATGAAAATTGTAATTTAGTTTGATTTTTATTTAATATCATTGGGCACTTATGATGTGATAGAGTTGTTGTTGTTGATGAATAAGCATAAGTTTGATAGCAACTTTTGCAAGAAGCAAATTTTTTGATAATTTCATATTCATCGGGACCAATTATTTTTGCGGGCAAACCAAAAACAGACCAACAAGCTGCATTTGATTTTCTATCAACAATAGAAACTATTCTTTAGTCATGTCAACTGTTTTAAAATTTCTCCCCCTCCGAACATGTACAATATACATGATGATTTCCTATTCTTCAAATTATCGTATATTGTTGTTTTTTATATTTAAGAGATAGCATAATACTTTCTGTCGTATGCTTTTCAACAAAATCAGGTAGAATATTAGAATCAAAGTTTATTAATTGTATAGATGAAGATGAAGATGGAGTCGTAGATGAAGTTAAACTTGATGAAACATCAGGTGACATTGATGAAGAATATGTAGAAAGATCCATTTTTAAATAACCATTCAAAATGTTTATAAAATTTGATTTTGTTTTAAGGAAATCATCTAAAAACACTGATTATTATAATATATGCAAACACAAATGAAAAAAAAATATGTTTAATCTTTAAAAAATAAGAAAATAAACAATAGTTTGATTGTCTATTGTTAGTTGTGATTTATGATTTGTTCGTGTTAACTTCCAATCAGAAAAATGTTAAGATAGTTTTTGTTAAGAATGACATCTATTTAATTCTAACATGAGAGTGTTTCATTTACAACTATCCTCTAAGAGAACAATGCCAAGTTTGCATCTTTTCTCTGTACATTGAGAAACAAAGAATTTTCTTTGTTTCCATAGGAAATCATTGTTTCGTTGCATATATTATATCTGTTGTACATAGGAGAAAAAAGTATGATAAATTAAGTATAACTGGACAAAAAAATTTTGAACCGAACCGAACCGAACCGAAAAAATTTCGAACCGAACCGAACCGAACCGAAAAAATTTCGAACCGAACCGAACCGAACCGATAAATTTTCAAAAAAGTTTGAACCGAACCGAGTTCGAGTCGGTTCGGTTCGAAACCGAACCGATGACATCTCTGGTAGGTGCAACACTAAACCATCCTCAGACTTACATGCCTCAGTTCGCAAAATAATAACGATCTTTGCTTACGCATTCTTTGGTTATCGTGATTAAAAACGAGTAAAAACCAAGCAATCAATTAAAGTCCATTAAAATAACAATAGCCAGTTTTAATCAATCAGAAGTCAAGAAATCCGATTAAAGTTGTCTCATTTTAATCGATTTTTAATTACGAAAAAGTCGATTAAAATCCTGTTTTTTTTATTTTTTTACATGAGTTAACAGGAATCAGATGAGAATAAACTAAATTACAAAAATTTCAACCATTTGCGAAATTTAAAATTCATACGATGTTGGTAAACAAATGTTCAGAAATTTTGATAAATTGACTAAACTTTACTTAACACTTCCTGTTACTACAGCAATTGTTGAACGTACATTTAGCACATTAAATCGATCGAAAAACACGCTTTGAAATTCTATGCCACAAGCACGACTTAATCATTGTTTATTACCACATACGTAAAAAGAAAAGCTTGATGAAATTACTCCATATCAAATAATGTCAACGTTTACAGCTTCAAATGATAGAAGACAAGCTTTTTTTGGATTAATAGCTTTTTTTTTACAATACCAAAATAATTAAATAATCAAAAACGATTTATTATCTAAACTTATTTTACTCTATTTCAGGTTAATACGTAAAAGTTTTGTAGAGTAATCAGCTGTCTTATACTGAGCCTCACCTAATTTGAAAACGTTCCGCCGCTCCTGTTTTATTCAAATGTATTTTGTCTTCGTCATAAAATGAAAAGTAAAGATTTATAAAAAGCAGTCCTTTTTAAGTACGAAAATAGCGATGTTCCAATCAAAAACTTGCATAATCTAAGTGATCCCTTAGACCTGCGTGCTATCAAAAGATGGTATAAGATGATGAATGACATCGGTTCTATCCAGCCATTAACGCTGTCCGATCATGTACTCGATTAAAAGGTCTCTGACAAGGGAATTTTTCAATCGAAAAAGATACTATTCAATCTTTTTATTTTATTTCAACTCAAAACCTCTCAATAAAAATGTTATGATAATCAAAAAAATTGTTATTTTTTATCCCATAAACAAAATGGTAATTTTTAAGTAAAGTATTCAATATTACATTGAAAATCTGCTTCTTTGATGCTACAATAAGTACATCTTCTTTTTCTTTTCATCGGCAAATGCATTTCATTGTCAAAATCGAGAACAGTTTTTAATGATACTAGTTTGAGCATCTTTTCTGAAGGTGATCTTCTACGGTTTATGTGAATGAGAAGGAGAATGTACATATAGTCCTGGAGAAAAATAGTTGTAATCAGTATTATTAACACGCTCGACTCGATTCAATTTTATTAGAAAACGTTTTCGAGATGTTCATTTTCATGGACAGTTAACTTCTCATAAATGCACTTAATTACCTTTTCCTTATCTTCTTTATATCACTACATAATGACTCATTTTTTCCTGACCAGCTGAATAATCGTTCAAATTATCTTTTTATTCTTTTTCATACTATACGAAATATGTCCGAGAAAAGGAAGGAAGTTTTCAGCTTTTCCTTTTTTCTCTATCGTCTTGTATATGAATACAATCGAAATTTTGAAACATTTTACATGTTCGTTGAAGAAGCCGATACAGAAGATAGCGCTAGCACATTTAGTGGAGTGAGTTCTTTGGTTGATGATTTTGATACAGTGCATTTTGAATCTGACAGATCTGACGCAGAAAGCAAAGTGACCATTCCGGAACGGAAGAATCCGACATTCAAGAACGGCGAGCAATGTGGCAGCAAAGAAAGTAAAAAGTTGCTGTTCTCATTCTGATAGACTTTTTTGTATTGAGTGTTTTAATAATAAGCATTATGCCATAAAATGAAGGACTCAAATAAACTTCTGAAGATAGAACATATGACACATAATGTATAACCTCTTACCAAAGAAAAAAAAGCAAAAGAAAGTACTTATCTAGACAGTTTCTCCTGAAATCATAGGGTCACCCAATGTGTTAAGGACCTAAGAGTATCCTCATAGTATAGAACTTCAGGATCCAAAGTACCTCCCTAGTATAGGAGTTGCGTTATCTCGTTCTCCACTGTTGGTCTAATGAAACCTCCTGTTGTGCTGGACGCATTGTACAGCGCCTTTGAAAATCTTATAATTGCACGAACAAAGCATGTTTGATGCGAATAGTAATTGGAAAAACCTCTTTTCAACAATGGCACTCTGCAGACAAACACATAAACACACAGTCAATTTCGGAATTAAGGCCTTGACTACAGTCAAGGGAATATATTGAATTAATGAAATAATATTTTGTCAATCACAAGAAAATTGCTTAAGTTTATTTCGTTTATATATTTCATTTTCTTCATTATTATTTTTGATATTTATCATTTTTCCTTTTTTCTCTTAATAAATTATTTGAGGGGTGAGTTGCCATTTTGATATTTTCGTCATGGTAAATAAGAAAACTACGTAGCATATTGTTTTATATTAAATCTGCTTTTGATATTTTATTAAGAAAATTTATCTAAATGAAATAAAAAAATAAAAATCTTTTTTTTCTAAATTATTTATTAAATGGAACATTTTTTGTTGATGTAGAAAAAGGAAAAATTTGAAATAGAACGCTGAATATCTTTTTCTTTTTTAACTTTACCTTTTTTCAATTAATTTATCTTAAATTTTTTGCACTAATCTTATTTTATTAGATTTAACTGCGCATTTAATAGCTAATTGAAACCCTATTAAATTCATTAATTTCTATTCTCTTTCTCGTAGAGAAGAGTCTTAGAAACAAAAATTGTTTGTTTGATTGATTGATTGTGTGTCCGCAGGGTTAAAAAAACATCGAAAATCGATTTTTCGAAAAAGGCATTGCTAGAGGTATTTCGATGCAGGGAGTTCGAATCTGAAGTCTGTTTGGTGATCATGTGGTATCAGTATTGATCAATTGATGTTAGGAATTGGTGAGGTTTGGTATTTTTCATCGAAAATAGGTGTTTTTTCACAAAATGATGATTTCATCGTGGTGTGTGATGAACACCATTGTTGATTATTATTCTCTTTCTCGTAGAGAAGAGTCTTGCAAACATAAATTGTTTGTTTGTTTGCTTGCTTGTATGTCCGCAAAAGGTCAAAAAAACATTTTATTCATATTTTCTATAAAATTTAACGAAAGGGTAATCGGGGTCGAGGAACTCGAATCTGATATTAGTTTTTTAAGATTTTTTTTCGGATTCATTTTTTTACACAAAGGACCACTTTTTTTACAAAAAAAATTTTTTAATAAGGGTTGACCGAAGGATAATCGGGGTCGAAGAACTCGAATCTGATGTTAGTTTTTCGAAATTTTTTTGACGATCAATTTTTTAAACAAACAACAAATTTTTAACAAAAAGCATTTGTTTTTTATGAAGTTTGGTCAACGGCCGTTAATGTCCAGAAACTTGAATCTGACTTCGTTTTTTTTTTTAAAATTTTATAAATGAATAGCTTGACGGTAATTTAGAAACACGATTTCTACGAGAAAGAGCTAAGCGAGTCTTCAGACGAGCGTTACTTGTATATATATAAAATACGATTGTCTCATTTACATTTACTAGATAAATTAATTAAATAAAAAAAAATAAACAAAAATTTCAAGTTGAATGTTTTCTGTATCAATTTCATATAAAAGTGATGAAACAGATATAATTAATCACAAATTACAATAATATGTAATTGAAATTTACTGTCATTTTATTTATTCGTACTAAGTAAATGTTTTTTTATATTATATTCAATAATTTTCTCTTGTTACTTTTCGTAATAAGAATATTGAAAAAAACAATTTTTTTCTTTTAAGGTTAAATACAAATATTGCTTCAAGTTGATTTTCTTTTATTATTCTAAGGAGTTATAACTGTCGACATTTTTTCCTAAAATTTCCCACAATCAAAACATCTAAAAGTTTAAAAACTTGCCGATAAATAAATAAATATGCATTGAAATTAATTTTTTCGTATTGCTCATGGATTTATTTATTTTTAATTGATAACTAAAGAACAATTTTTTAGAACACAAAAAAAAACAACTTGTTTTGAAAGACAAAAACAAAAATTAACAAATCTTCGTTTATACAAAGATTTGTATGATGTTCAGCATAATCAGTTGGTTTTTTTCTTTTTTCTTTGATTGGTTTCTAAAACAAAAAAACAAATTTTTTTTCTTTTGATATTATATTTACTTCCTTTTAATTGATTATTTATAATATTTTCTTTATAATCATCGATTTCTTGGTCAACTACAAAAAGCAAAATAATCTACATTTCAGTTATTTTTTTCACTTACAATGTTTAAATTTTTGTAAATCTTGTATCATATTATAATCATTTATAGCTCTTTGCGATTTGCTTAAAAAAACCAATTAGAATAAAATGAGATTAATTTTAAATATAATTCTCTTACTGATAGATTAAGAAGATTTTTTTATCCTTATATATGTTGTAATTAAGTTCTTTCATACAGTTCACATCTCTAACAACATCTATAATATAAAGAAAAGACAAATGATAAAATAGACGTTTTATTGAATAAATTTCATTATATAACAATTAATAAATAATATATTGTACCTTCACATTTTTCTTTTTTGTATAACAATTCAATTCGATCAATATATGATAAAAGAAGAATATCTTTTATTTGTGTATCTTCATTATTAATAGTTGATAATTTCTTTATGATATCATTTAATGTCTAGAAATAATTCATATATATAGAAATATAAATTTTCTTTTTTTTTACAATACGTTAAAGCACTTACTTTTATTGCTTCATCTTCTTTATTTTCAAAAAAACATAATTTAACATAACCTGTTAAACAAAATACCTCGTTCTTTAATTCGTTGGACATTTTCTAAATAATATTAATCAAATATTTTGTTGCTAACAGAAAGAGAATAATCAAATACGAATAATGAATCTATTTGTATTTAATAGAATAAATTAATCATAACAAAATAAATTCACGATGATAATAATGATTTCTTTTTTATAAAATAAACGAATATGTTTGAACTAAATACAACGAATACAAAACATGCTATTTATATCGTAGTTAGCAATAAAGAATACATATACGAATAAATGAGAAAGAAATGAATAAGATAGACGGACTATAAAATATAACAGAAAAATAAAAATATAAAGATGTCGTGTTTTACAACATAAAATTCAATATTGAAAAATTCAAGTAAATATATTTAAGTATGTTTTGTTAAATTTAATTCAAAGGAATTTGTTTATTTTCAATATTTTTATGAATCATTAAAAATTGAAAAGAAACTTTTTTAGTATTATGATGTATTCGAATATAGAAATTAATTTGTATAAATTTTTTTATTTTTATTTTAAAACGTATTCTAAAAATAAATTTTGAAAAGTTTTACAATTCATACACTAATATTGATGTTCTTGAATTTCTTAGACAAAACAAGTGATATTAATACCATTAGATAAGGCTTATTTATTTATTTTTATCTTGTTGAAAATTTTATTATATGTTTATAGGAAGAAATTTATACTGAACAAATGGCATTTAATTATGAAGAAGGTGATGACTAAAAATAAGAAAATTTTCGTTTAAATAAGATTCACAAGTAATAAATGATAAAAACCTCGTTTCAAACTGGATTTATTGTGTATCATGATTACCTATGTCCTCAAAATCGGTAAAAAATCGGCGATTAATCACGATATATCGAAGTGATAATCGTGCGCTAAATCGCCGATTTTTTTTCTGATTAGTATGACGATTTCTGCGTTGAATCGCGATTACGTAGTCGATTTTTATCCTGTGTTCAATGATATCGTATCCGATTTTATGCATATATATTAAATTTCTTTTTATCTTCAAAACTTTTTATTACTTTCTGAATATTTTTATTGAAAAATAAAGCTTACATTAATTTACATGAGCAAATTCTGCATTAACAATGAACATAAAATATGCGTAAAATTCTGTATAGTTAGATGAAAAAATGTACAGAAAAATGAAGAAAACTAATAATACGTTCTTATGTGATAGTTGCAGTGTTAAATTAAATTATTCGTTGAAAAGATTTGATTTGTAATCGTTGTTTGTAAAGCAAAAATTTGAGAAAGAGAAAAAAAAGTAAAATTTTAAATGAAAAGTATGAATTCACACACGATGGTAACGATGACAGGAGACGTCGTTATATAAAAGTCATTCAAGTTTCAGTTTATATATATTATCATAAACGAGGTTATCCAAAACTGGATGTATGTAAAAAAATTTTAATTGAAAAAATTCTTAAGCTGAAGAGTTATCTGAAACAAATTATGTTATCAAAGAAATAGCTCTCAATAAATGAATGTGAAAAAGACACTTAGTTCGATCGTTTTTATAATTGTCCAATCTTATTCATATCGCAGTAGTGATATCCATATCAAAATAAAATCTTTCATTGCCTTTTAAATCTTCAAAATTATGTTCAATAACTGTGTACAAATTATATTTGACTATTTTCCTAATGAATATTAAAATATTTCTTGAATTAATTTCTAATTCATTATCAATTATCGAAATCAGCAATTAAACGCGATTTATCATTCTGATTTATCAGTGATTTTTGAAAAATCGCTTCTTCTTCCACAATCGTGATAAAAATCTGATTTAATCGTCGATTTCCTATCAAATTACGATTAATCGCGATTTTAGAGATATGTGTAGCTGTTGAAAAAAATCAAATGAGTAATAAGAATGATTTCAATCAATATTAACAAAAATATTTTGAAAGTTATTTTATTATATAATGGGTGGTCCAGAATAAATGAGTAGCTCAGTATTTTATAGATTTCTCCCTAATTTTTTTCTTACAATCAAGAAATGTTTTTTAGCAAAATGTGGAGCGTGAAATTCTCTACTAAAACATATATTTTCAAAATAAAAATCTACTTGAAAAACATTTGAAAAAAAAATGAAAAGCAAAAATATATAAAATGCTCTGTTTTCTTACTAGTTAGCCATAATGAATGATCATACTTCTCATGTAATTTTCACCACTTCACCATGTTAAAAATACAAACCATACGAAAAGATACAGCGTTAAAAGCTGCGCAATTTACACAAGACCGATTATTTAGTAATTGCATTTTTAATTATCAAAAATAAACATAACTTTGAGCAATCAAATTTCCATCACGCAATAATATGAGTTTTTGAGCGCACGATGAATATGATTTTTTTATTTCACATTGTTATCGTCTGATATGCTTTATTAGAAAGAAATATATAACGTGAAAAGTTCTAGAATTTACCAAGAACAATCATAAGCAAATAAGATAGGAAAAAAATTTATTTCTATATGATCAAAGTCTGATCGCTCGAAGTTCTGCCCATTTTGAAAACAAAAAGTGCATTAATTAAACAATCAGTCATATGTAAATTGTACAGCGTTTAACACTGTATCTTTCCATATAGTTCCTTGTTTTAAAATAGTGAAATAGGTAATGAAAACCTGGAAAACAAAATGTATGCATTCATGGTGCCTAATCGCTTAGAAAGTAGAACATTTTGTATATTTTTATTCTTCATCGTCTATCGAATACTTTTAAAATAGGTTTTCATTTCAACAGTGTATGGTTTTGTAGCGAATTTCAAGCTCCACATTTTGATAAAAGAATTCCTTAGTTGTAAGAAAAAATAAGGAAGAAATCTATAAAATACTAAGTTACCCATTTATTCTGGAGCACCTGTTAGAATAATATCGATACAATCACATGTTATAGTGAAAAAATTCAAATTTCATTTCATCATATATCACAAGTAACGCTCTTCACTACGACTCGTTTAACCCTCGACTGAATTCTGTTTATCATTATCTTTTACTGGTCGTTGGAATCTGCTCTGGCCAGGACAACCAATCATATTGTAAGATCTGACAAGATCTTGCATCTGATCCTATATGATCTTGTACGATCATACGAAAATCATACAAAAAATCGTAGTTTCTGAAACCTTTGTATCAAGTCGCACTATCAGCTTCTTGAAAGATCTTATTAATGCGTAAGATCTTTAAAGAATCTGATTGTGCGAGTTGATATAAGATTTCACGAACTACGATTTTTTGTCAGATTCTTGTAAGATTTCGCCCATATTCAAAGACCTTGTATGTCTTTCATACGATCTTACGTCTGAGTTTTCGACCTGGGTTCAAACGTATCTCGCATCAAACTTATATCATTCAATTTCGGCAGTATGTTGAGAGACATGGTACAAAGAAGCACAAAAATTGACAAGATTAATTATTATGTGTTCGATTTGTTAGAATGGGCGTGAGAGAAGTCTTTCTCTGTACATGATATCGATCTTCACAGGTGCAGGATAAAACAAGTAATGAATGAATCTTTTCACAATTTCGTCGCTTCAGACCATTGGTTTAGTATGTTTAAGCATGAACACAACATTATCTCATGGAAGATGACCAAAGTAAGATGGTTTGTGATGAATCTCTATATTTTAACTGGAACTCTAATTTTCTCAAAATATTTTGAGATAAAACTTACTGAATATATGCTTTTCAAAGATCGTGATGAGACGGGAAACACAAAATCAAGAGATAATTAAAACTTATGCTGATAACTTTCTGGCTGATGTTCATAAGTGTTTGCCAAAATATGCAACGAACGAGGTTATGAATACCAATTAAAGTGCAATCGAACTCAAAATGCACTCTAATCGAACATTGAGCTACAAAGGTGAGATAATAACTATTGCCACTGTCCGCTCCACAAATGTCAACACTCATAGTCACACGGTGCAGCCAACTATCATGCTTGACCAAGGGCCATATGAGTGAGAACATTCGAGTGCAACTTTTCATGATCTTGAATGTGATCGTTACTTGTAGCAGTTCCAGAAAACTCACGATGTCCTTGGTTGAATATTGGCGTAAACAAGTGCTCCTTTCATCACTTGGAAAACGAAAAAAGTTCCTACTTATCACTGATTGTTGGGAAGAACAGACGGATGGAAAATGGTTATACAATCACATCTCAGGATGTACAAGATTTAAGAAACCCAAAAAAAAAACAACAGATCAAATACAACCGTTAGATGTCTTATCTAATCGTCAGCTGGAAATGATTCCTCGTCGAAACTATGATCGCACAATGCTTGATAAACTTGACATCAATATGAGCGAGCGCAATAATATCATCCGTCTCATGTCTCTAAATCACAATCAACTATCAGTTGAAATTTTTCGTTGGATGATCCAATACACTTGGTACGTTAGTAATTGTACAGACATTTTCAAGTGTGCTGTCTCGTCCCATGATGCGACACCTTTTATTTGCTGCAGCTAGTGTCACAAGCCACTATGTTTTGCTCATTTTTTCTTGCCCTAACACTTTCACTAATTTTCTCCCAAAAAATCATTGTTGTTTAGAACGGCATCAGAAATTAAATGGCCTAGCTCTAAGCTGAGGCCAAGTCCAATAAGTAGTGCATGAAAAAGAAAAGAAAGTTTTAACCATTGATATTTTACTATTTTCAAAACAAACAGCGATGTATTGTTTCATTCTCGTTTAGTCATACTATATCGTAAAAGTTTAATATCTTTGGAAGAAAGGCTTTAGAATTCATATCCATTTGAGATTTTTCCTATCTCGTCGAGACCTACTTATGCCCCAAAAATGCGGCCTAAACTCTTTGAAAATCTCAGACCGTTTCCTTGTAAGTTTTACATGATCAGGTAATATTCTATGAATGGTGTCATAACTTAGATTACTTTACTCTTGTAATTCTGCTATTGTAACATGAGAATCATTGCCATCAATACTATGAATTTCTTTAATATTTTCAGAAGCATTTTCAGTTACAAGTCGTTCACATCGTTTTTCGTCTTCAATTTCTTCTCGATCTTCGTGGAACCATTGAGCTCATTTTACAACTGTTTAATAAAAAGGAGCTTCATTATCAAAAACGGTACGTGGCTTGTTGTGAAAAGTTCTTGCTTCAATACTAAGTGTAGTATGCACTCTAATATAGAAACAAAATATTCTTTGTGCGTTGAAAACAAAAATGCATATTTTCAAGACTCGATTTAACTTTACTTCTTCCACTTTCTACGGAATAGAATAATACACGCTACGTATACGAATAGAAGCACGTGTCTTTATATACATATGATAAACAATAAAGTCTCAGAAGAAGCGAGAGAAAAGAATAAGCGAGAGGAGAAAAACAAAGAAAAGATCAACCTTTGTTGTGACGATGCCAACTGAAGTACGATCAAAATATATTGACAAAAGGAGCATTTTTGTTTCTCTATCTTTTTATGTAAAAAGAAACTTTTATCAAGCGTAATATTTGGCACTAAAATGTCTTTGTCACTATTTCTGGATACTTCTAAATAAAATATCTAGATGATGCTGTTAATAGTAATATCGATTTCGTCTTAATCGTATCCTTACAAATATTTTTAAATTCATTAAACAAAAACATCTCCACGTGACACTATTCTTTTTTTCCTTTACAATGAAATAAATACTAGAGAGTATATAATTTACAGTAAATCTTGTTAATTCATTTTATAATTAGAAAAGATTTGATTAAGCCATCCGATGAGATCCGTAACAGGATCGAAATTTAGATCATAGAAGCTATTCTAACTCATTGTCAAAAAGATGCCCAGTCTTTTCCATTCTAGCAGACATTGAAATGACCAAAACAAAAAGATCAAAAAGTCAGTCATTTGTCGACTAATTGGATTGGAAAATGATATTTGTGTTTTTATCAGACTAGAGATTACACAGTGAAAATTCGAGAAAAACTTAAAGCGACATCGATCGAAGAACAAAATCTTGTTAGTATACTTCATTTAACACCTGTGCTACTATTTGACGCTGTTCATAGTGG
>JAJEKB010021556.1:0-15891 GCA_022393335.1 Macrotrachela quadricornifera | reverse complement strand
GTTTATTGTATAGCATGTGCAAATCATCGAATTTATGTTGCTAAACGTCGTCAAGAATCATCGGCACTTGCTTGATAAATAACTAATTATTTTATTATATGTGATCCATACTAGTGGTTTTTTTTTTCTTTTTCATAATGATTATATATAAAAATAAAATATAAAAGATAACAAGTACATTTTTATTTTAAGATAATGACAGAAAAAAAATTTAGTTTTGTTATTCCACCGGAACATGTTCGACGTAAGAGATATTGATTGATATATATTTAATATATATATATATATATATTACACAAATAGATTTTGGTAAAACATTACAAGTTTTAACAAAACTTGGAGAAGAAATATATATTGAATTGAGTGTAAAAACGAATGGTGTAAATATTTGAAAATAATATCTATTTGAATAAATTTTATTTTATCAATATTTTAGTTAAGTTTTCGTACAGCAAATCAATCACGTTCATCATATTCATGTATTACATTTAATCAAGAATTTTTTCAAGAATGGCCACAAGATGATTTACAAAAAGAAAAAATTAAATGTCGAATTTCAGCTAAAGTATTTATTTCAATTTGAATAATTGTGATAAATTGAATTTTTCTAACGAAAAAAGATCTACCTTTTAAGTCAAAACTATATGCTTTATGTATATCATAATGTTCTATGAAAAGCCAATTGGCTCTTCGATAGATCTTGATAAGCAGGAATTTGGTCTTTTCCACGTTTCGAATGTGTTGGTAATTTTCGAAGTAACTGATGATTAAACTTTCAAAATAGAAGAATTTTGACTAGTCCTTCTTATTAAGATTTACGATCCATTATTGTTTGCGTGTTTAAAAACTGTACAAAGAAGTTTTTCTTTTTTCTGTTCAGCGATGTATGTCTGCTGTACATGCTGTTTTATCAAGTAAATTAACACGTCTTGAACTTGTCTTTGATGATCAAAAATCTAATTTATCATTTATACTTCATTGTCGATATAGTAAATTAATTTAAACAAAAAAATGTTTTTTTTTCTATTTTATTTATAAATAATATTTAATAGATATTGTTAAAGTTCATTCATGTTTTTATATTGATTGTGAAAAACTTCAAGCACGTTTTGATAAACAATCATATAAAAATAGTGTATCAATTATGAGTAAAAATTTACAAGAATTAACAGCTCATTTTCCAGCTAAATGGGATGAAATAACAATTCGTGCAACTAAAGAACAATTTATTATTAAAAAATGTGATGAAATTATTCATGATGGTTTGAAAAATATAAAAATTATTTACAGAAAAAAAAAGAAAAATTTATATTTTATTATTTAGATGAAAGTGTTGTTTATAGTATGAATTTTCAAGTTGTTTGTGAACCAAGAGAATTTATTAGTTATAATATTCAATATAATTCTGATATTACATTTTGTTTACGAGAATTTAAAGTAAATTTCCTTTTTTATTATTTTAAAAAACCTTTTTTTTTTAGTTTTTATTAGGTTTAGCTGATTTATTAAATTTACCTATGACAATGCTTTTCGATAGTCGTGGAAGGTAAATATTAACTATTGAATAAATTTATTTATTAATCAAATATATTTTTCTCTAGACCAATTATATTTTGTTTTGATGCTGAAGAATTTTATTTTGATGGGGTTTTTGTATTTGCTACTATTGCTAATCGAGAAGGCGAAAATGATCCATCTTTTAATACAACTCAATCAAGCATAAAGTATAAATAGAAATTTATTTTATATTAAATTTTAATAAAATATTTTTTCGTTTTTATAAGTGATACTTCAATAATGAATGAAAATGATCTTGTATCTTATCGACAATATGCAATAAATACAACTGGAGTTAATCGAGGAGGAAAAAAACGTCCTGCACCACCACCATCACCACCACCACCACCAGCATCAGAATCAATTAGAAATCCATTCGATCAAGAATCTGATATCGATGAAGAACATATATCGATTTATCCTAAACAACGAGTAAATATTAAAATTTAATTAAATCATATATGAAATTTTCTAAACTGATATTATAGTCAAATACTATAAATCATCAAAATGCGACGACTACAGCAATTGGAGATACGACATATGTAGTATTAAGTCAAGAATCAATTGTTGGTTTACAACAATCAGAAGATATTATGACTGATGATGAAGATGAAGAAAACTAAGAAGAAAAAAAGGATTTTTTTTTCGTATTAATTTCTTAATTTGTATTTATTGTAGAGAAAAAAAAAAGCTTTGTTAAAAACAATCCTAAATAGAAAATATACTCACCAGATAACTTTTTCTCAATAAATTGGACAATATAGAAGAGATAAATTATTTAATAATATTTAGTAATGAATCAGAAGGGATGTGAATGCATGGAATTTAAAATGATAACAAAGTTATCATAAAGGATGTTTTATAAGTTTCTGACTCATTTTATCAAATATGATCTAAAAAGAGTATTTAAGTGTATGAGTAAAACATTTGGATTCGCTATGCGCTCTTCCCATTATAGACCGTGGTGAACGTCATAGTAGTATCAGTCCCTGCTCACGTACTGCGACGTGTGCATTAGCGAAACCGAAGTTTACTATAGAACTATTGTGAAACACCGTTGATTTTAAGATATCTATCTTTTACCCTTCATTCATATTCACTATAACATTACGATTAACATCTTTTACGGTTTATATACGTTAGAAATAGATCCTAATTCATAAACTAAAACATTTGTTGATCAAAATCCATATTCATGGTATAATCAGTGTCATTGTCGTTCATATTTCTATTTCGCAAAGATTGCGCTAATATTCTTTTTTGTTACAAGAGACATATTTAAGAGACAGAATAATTACTAACTATAAATCACCTTTGTCGTTGGATTATTATTCCATATTATTCATATGCGAGAAAATTTGTTTGTACACGTATGGAAGAAACAAAAGCATTACAAACTTGCACTTTTTCTATTGTATTCATCGATTCAACCGATCGTATAATATTTACATTATACAATTTATGGTTTTTTTTTTAAAAAAAACAAAAAAATGATGTTATAATCAAATTTGTTTGGTATACGATTACTAATCAAATGCTTTGTTGGCAAAAATTTCTTTTGACTAATACACATATATTACATGAATATTCTGGTTGATTCGAAACTATCATGAAAGATTGTACGTTAGTTTATCTAATTATTATTTTTATCTAGTTTTACACTTTTACAATAGATTCTATCGATAATAATATTGCCATGATCAAAAATGTAATTCTTATTGATTAAGAACATCTGATAGTTAAATATTGTAAATGATATAAAATTTTCTTTCTATTAAAATCAATCAAATATTGGATAAAATACGGTTAAATATGGAACATTTATCGATTGGTTTAATTCAATAATATAGAATTACATATATTTTCAAAATTTTCTTTGAAATAAAATTTTAAACTTTTCTAAACATAAATTTTTATTTTTGACATCGTTCTTTTTTTACCTAATAGGTAATTCTATTGGTTTTAAAAACATCAATTGCGTCGAAAGAAAAAAAAACATTCTAAAGAAAGAAAATAAAAGAAAAAGCATTGGATGAATCATCGTTAAACATCTGTGTGTATGTGTGTAGTTTATTTAGTTTGAATGGATGATTCATTGATTGGAAAAAGGAAAGACTGAATTGTAATTTGCGTTTGTTAGAGTATTCTAGACACCTAGAAAATGAATGAGTAAATGTTTTCGAATACACTTTTCATGATTAAATTATTCATTTAAATTCATTTGAAATTATTTTTTTCATCTATACAAACGATGTTTCTCAATAATAGTTACATGCCACAACGATCATCTAGTGAACAATGTCTTGCTACATCAACACCACCAAATGTTGGACCATCTCAAATCTTACCATTTTTGTATTTAGGTTCACAAGAAGATGCGCTATCAACTAAAGCTATGCAGGTAAAATATATATATTAAAAAAAAAAGTGATTTATTAATTTATATATGATTTTGATATCGGTAGGATAATCATATAACACATGTAATTAATGTCAGTACAACTGGACAAAAAGTACCATTTCTTGATGAAAATGATACTGAACATTTTTTACGAATACCAGTTAATGATTGTCTTAATGCACAATTATTACCGTATTTTGATCAAGCATTTTCATTTATTGGTAAATTATAAACTTATTTAATAATAATAAGAAAAAAACGAAATATTATTAAAAATTTTCTTTTTTATTATAGAAAAAGCTCGAGTTAATAACGGACGTGTATTTATTCATTGTTTAGGTTTGTTATTTATTTATTTATTTAATATTCTTTAATTTTATTTATTTATTTTTTAGCTGGTATCAGTCGTTCACCTGCATTAGCTGTTGCTTATATAATGCGTCATTTAAATCTATCTGCTGATGAGGCATATCGATATATAAAAGCACGTCGTTCATATATATCACCAAATTTTAATTTTTTGGGTCAATTATACGAATATGAACGTAGTTTACCATCATCATCATCAACAAAAATAACAAATACAAATCCAATAATTAAATGTATTACACTTGAACCTCCATTAAATGATCGACGACGTTTTATACAAGTTGAAGGTAATAATTCTCTTAAACGAGAACATAATAATGATCAACCAAAGCTTCCATCACGACCAAAAGGTTTTAATTTTGATTTAATTAATACACGTCGACCACAATCATTATTATCTCCATCATCTGGTATTGCTAATTTATCTGTTGAATCACCACAACCACAACATTCATCATTACCACCTAAATTATTACGTCCAAATAGTATAACATTAAAACGTTCATCACCAACAGATGAATATTGTCAATCATCTGAATTAATAAATAGTTGTTATAATAATGATTTAAATTTAACAAATAATAAACGTGTTAAAACATTACCAAGAAGTACAGATACATCACCATTATTAGATAAAAATGATTTAATTAATACACTTTTTCAAGAAACATCAACATTATCGAAATCACCTAATAGATCGAATTCAACTCAATCACTTGATTTAGCTACAGAAATTCCAACAACATCAAATACAACTAAAAGTCAAACAAATTCATTGAGTTCAAGTCGGGAATTACTTGTTTCATAGTAGTTTGTTGTTTTTATTATTCATGTAAATTCAGAATGTTATGGTTAGGAATAGATAGAATAGCTTTATGTAGATAATCTTTAATAGATTTTTGTTTTTCCCCCCGTTGTTGTTTGGTGTGTGTGTATATATATATATATATATATAAATGATAAGACTTCAACATTTTGTTTTCTTGTTTTTGTTGTACTTTTAATGTTGTATTTAAAATTATCTGAATATTAATGGTTTTATTTTGTCTTTATTTGTGTGGTGTGATGTTGTGCTGTATGTATACTAGCGTAATAACACGCAATGAAAAAATGTTTATTTAAAATAAAATAAACTCATTGATGAGTTTTTATGAAAAATTATTTATATTTTTTTGTTCTGGTTTCTTAATGGAAATTCTGATGAAAGGATCAAATTTATTTTACATGTCACATTGAAATAAAGGTCAAATTAGAAAGGAGTCATGACAGCTATCATAGATATTGATTAGAATGTGTAACAAGGTTATGACATTGACAAAGAATTTTCAACATCATCTATCAATATATTGAAGATAAGTATTAATATTTGAATATTTATTTAAAGTTTAAATTAAGAAAAACTAAATCTTTCATTAAATATCGAAAATTGATATTTATTTAAACTATATTCTACTTTCTTTTAGTTTAGAAATAAGATCTATTATCTAATTTAATAATATTTGATCATCATGTTATTTTCTATAATATAGTTAGTAAATGTTAGTCTTATAACATTAAATTTCTATTTAACAACATTATATGATATGATAGATTATATTATGACATTTGTATATATGTCTAGTGAATTAATAAAGATATATAGACAAGTCCTAGAAAATATTTTATCAATAGATTTTAACTATAAAAAGATTGAACAACACATTTCATTCATTTCCATGTAGATATTTCTATTAATAAACAATATTTGCTTCATCCATTTTTTACATTCTCTATTCACACGTGATATTTTTACTATTTTGTCTTTGTTGTATATCATACAAATGATTGTCATTCATTAATATTTCATTAATTTTTCTATAAATAATTTTCATATTGTTAACATAGCATAATCTAACTTAAATAAAATATCTAGAAATTTATTTCTCAAGAGTAATAACAACAAATATTTCCTCTTGATTAATAGCTATATTTATCAATAAAATGAAATTTATTTCGAAAGTATACGAGTATAAAATATGTTAAATAGATGTTCTTCTCGATTCTAATGATTAATTTTTCAAATAGATTAGAAAACAAAAATTTGATATTTTTTCTTATTAATTTGAAAAAAAATCATAGTAAAGTATATTTAAGACGAGGCCATATTTTTCTTGAAAATTATTAGTTTTTACTTATACATCTTGTTTGTTTTTTTGAAAACCATATGATAATAAAATTATCAAGACTAATGTATAAATAAGTTATATTTAGTAGATTTATTTGAGGAATATTTAATGAGAATGGTTACAATATTTTAAAGAGTTTTTCTTTATAGAGGAAATGAAATTTTAATAGAGATTTTTATCAATGATAAATGTATCAGTCCATTAGTTATCCATTTCCATATAAATCAAACTGGTGTTAATGCATTATCTCAGTGGTATATCTCAGTTGTTGGTATGAATGAGATATTTCGATTGAGAAATTTTCATAAAGAACGAATGTTTGTTTCAATCGCTGTTTAATATATGACAGAAATTGTTTATTTGAAAAGAATTTAATTATTATTGTTTTAAATTTATCATAGTTTTTGATCTAATTGGCCATTCATTTTTTAAATATTTCTTCTTATTATCTACTAAAACTAACATATTTTCTAATGTTCGACATGATGGTTTAAGTGTTATATCTTTAAATACACTCATTGCTCGTTTACTACGTCGAATTGTTAATGGTGTTGTATTTGGTCTTAATTGTGATTTATTTTCAATTTCTACTCGTTTTATATTTGGTGGAGCAGATTGATTTCGTCTCATTTTAAATGCATAAAATGATAATGGTGTTTGTATACGATGATTTTTTGTTATTTCATCTGATGATTCATTTAATGTTTCATATATTTGTGCAAGTTGTAAACGTTTTGAATAAATTTCTCGATCATAATTTCGTTGAATAATTATTTGTTGTCGTTTAAGTTGATGTAAACGTAATTCAAGTTGAGTATTTTCACGACGATTTAAACGTATTATATGATCACTTAATTCAATTAATCGAAGTGATTTCTAATGAATAAGTAAATATACTTAATTATTTGTTTAGTTTTTAGTTTTATTTTTAAACTTACTAAATGTTGATTTTTTGTTGAACTAGATTCATCGAGTTCATACATAGTAGTTATTGGATATGTTTTGTTTAAAAATGATTTTGACAAATTGAGAAAAAAGAAATGGAAATATGTAAGCAGCTTAACCGAGTTTTTCTTTTGTTAAAACGGAAAAAAATTGTTATATTAATTGGTATGATTAGTTTTTTTTTTAATGAAAATATACAACATAATTCTAGAAAATTCTAGGTCAAGTTAACAAATAATACTGAGAGAAGATTGCGTATTTCATCATCGAAACTAATATCATTCAAATAAAGACCATCAAGGTTCTTCCATTACTGTATATCAGTAATTTTTGTTTCGATCTTTTATAGTTTTTCATCTCTTATTAAATAAATATTCTTTATATTGAAATTCTTCAAACATTATAGTAAAGTACTACCAAAAACTAAAACATCAATGAAGTCCATATTAATCTAACAGAAATATTTATTTAAAATGAGGTACAATGCATTTTATTTATTACTATAGCAATAATCGTGTCATTATTAATTTTATCATCCTATGAAAATGTATAACAAATAGGATACATATTTTCATCTTTTTATGACATTTTTTAATATATATAGAAGATTCTGTTATAAACTCATTTGATAGAGAATTATTTGCTCTATATAAAAATAATATATACTTTATAACGTTATATCGTTTGCAATCAATAAAAAAAAATGATTAAATGTAGAGGCGTAAAAAACAGTCCATTGGGAATTGAATATTTCGATCAAATATTTGACAACTTATGAAAACAAGCTTAGAATATCGATTGAGAATAACTTTCAAAAATTCTTAATATAAACAAATAGAATTTAGAATAAAATTTTTGTTTTCAGAAAATCATTGTGATAAATTAGCAATAGTCTACATAAGATTTTGTTGTATATTAATTTTTTTGAGATAGATTCACTTTATAAATCAAAATTAATAATCAAGTGTTTGCTCGAATAAATTCTTAAATATTTAATCAAATCTTTATTTTTTATTATTTATAAGTGATATAACTCTATAAAATGAGTCAATATTATAGTAAAATGTAAGAGATAATATCCTAATTATCCTTCATTATTCCAATTATAAGTGTTAAATATATCATATTATATCTTATTTAGATGTCGCGCAAGTCGAAAATGTAAACAAATTCTTCCTTATAAAATGAAATTGATTTTTATCTATATATATATTGTTAAATACATTATCTTGAGATATAAGTATATATCACATTGAAAAGTATTTTTTTAATAGTTCTATTGGTTTATTTGATAAAACAAAGGAAAAGAAAGAAAAAAAAGGAATTTCTTTTTCTTTTACGCTCAGTTGTTTGATGACTCATCTCTCACTGTCAAATTCATTGTCATTATACATTTATATTAAATTTCTAGATATATATATATATCAAATGGCATTAATGCCAATTGTTAAAGTAGTTGATTTGTATGTGTATTAAATAATATTTATTTATTTTTAAATAATATAAAAATTCTTTGTTTTTTTATTTATTTTATATATATATAGATATCGTCATGAATTATTTGATAATGGTTTTGGTATTGAATGGATGGATGATAGTGATAATGAACCAAGAAGAACGATTACTGAAGAATCTCTTAATGATCAAGATTTAATAAATAATTCGA
Organism: Macrotrachela quadricornifera; assembly: GCA_022393335.1. Lineage (NCBI taxonomy): Eukaryota > Metazoa > Rotifera > Eurotatoria > Philodinida > Philodinidae > Macrotrachela > Macrotrachela quadricornifera. The sequence goes on along the minus strand of JAJEKB010021556.1, from coordinate 6,785 downwards.
ATTATATACAATCAAAACATTCTCGGTCAATAATAACAGTTCGATCAATTTATAATAATGCAACACGTCTTCCCGCACATATTTGGAGATCACTTGCTAAAGTTTAAATTATTTTATTAAAATAAAAAAATAAAAATTTATTAATTTAGATTTTACCTGGTGATGTTGTTGTTGAATTAAATGGTGTAAGTACAAATGGACAAACTCTTATTGAATGTAAATAAAAATTATTCAATTTTATTTTATTTTTAATAAAAAAAAAAAATTTTTTTTGTTTAGTTGAAAAAAATTTAAAATTATCTGGTAATCGAATTCGTATTCGATTAAAATCAGGTATGAAGTTTATATTTTTAGAAATAATATTTTATATTTTTCTTTTTCTTTTTTCTAGTTACATTAGGTAAGTGTTTATATGTCATCACTTACATACTTATATAGATTTAATTTGTAAGAATGCAAAAAAATTTGTGTTTTTTTTCTGTTAGCTTTAAGTATGAGATTAAAAGATCAGATTAGTATGTACATCGATTTATTTAATCTTACACAACTATTATATCTAGAACAAAAGATAAAAACTAGTTACATCTTTACAAATGTACATCTTTCGAGGGGTATGATTACAAAAGTGTTCGATTTCATTATTAACACCCACTTTCAATGTTACTATTTGTTCTTCTATATGTGTGAGTATTGATCGATATAATCGATTTCTTTTCTCTTCCTTTTGTTCTTTTCACATAACAAGCATATTTGTATACTTGCGGGACTCTTTTGTTCATGTTCCGTTCACCATCATATAATGAGATAATGTTCTCGAAGAATTATAAAGCAAAGAAAAGAAGAATAGCTTTGAGTGCCTCTTTGTTTCTTAGATATTAATGGTAATATTGATGAGAAATAGTAATTTTCTTTTTTTTTTCTTCCTCTTCTTCTATGTACTTACATACATTTCTTATCAATTTATCACTCATTTTTATTTTGTATCTTTATAAATCATTTAATATTACATACATAAATAGGAACTCTTGGGAGTTATCAATGATCATAATAAAATTATTATAATAGAATTTCTTTTGTACATAATTTGACAATAAGAATGAATATATTAATGATACATCGTATACAAAATCAAAATCAAAGTAAATAGATTAATATTAAGTGAAAAGTCCATTAGTAATTGATATGATACGATAAAAAAACAACTGATACATTTTTTTTTGTCAGAATGTTATTATTAACATTGACAAGTGACTTATAGCTGATTAAATATCGTAGGTATATATTAAGTCAATGATAGAATTTTTTTGTTTTTCTTTAGTAAGAAAAATATATTTATATTGTTTCTTTTTTTTCGTCGTTCTTTCTGTCTATTGCATTTTATTTTTAATATAAATTGGATTGCATATCATTCCCGAGATTGATTTTACCATATATCTATTCATGATGACCCTCAACAATATTTAGTTTGCATTCTAAATCTAATCTCTCATTCACAATAAGAACTGACAGTTTAGAAATGAAGAAGAATATTCTTGAGATAAATAGATATAAAATAGCTTGTTCTTTCTATTTCTAATTGTCCAAATAAAGGTCAATTATACAACATATTTTAATAGAATTATAACATTTTTGAATAAATTATGTTTCTTTTTTTTATTAGACTATAATGGTTATACATCATCAACTCTAATTAATTCAACTTGGCATTCACCTTCATCATATACATCATCATCAATAAATAACGAAAATAGTTCAGATAAAAAATCTTTAACTAATGGACATTCATATAATCATTATTCATTAAATAATAATTCAATGACAAATGGTTATAATCAATCAGCAAAAAGTCGTTCATGTGAAAATAATCTTGATTCATGTGGTCGAAAAGTATCAGATGAATTAGCTATATCATCATCATCATTAATTGATTTACCTACATCATCAATAACAAGTCATGCTGATTATGATAATCTTAATGTTGTTAATGGACATGATGAAATAACAACAATAATACATCAACCAATAACAAGAATATCTTCACAATCTCAATCACCTATATCAGGTGAACTTGATCAAAAAATAAAAGATGAAATTGATGCAAAACTTAAAGATATTGATGATGAATTTCAATGTAATTATTAAATGAAAGAAAAAAACAATAATAAAATTTTCGTTTTTTTTAGTACCAGTTACTGCCGAAACAGTTAATAAATCAGTTGATCTTCCATCAGCACGACGATTAGCTAAACGTCTTTATACATTAGATGGTTTCAAATCAACTGATGTTGTACGACATTTATGTAAAAGGTATATTAAAATAACTTGTTTTCATTTCTATTTTTTTTTTCTGAGAAAAAGAAAATGTCATCCGACTAGCTCATATAGATTAAGGCAATCATGTTTCTATACCTTTTTTTTCTTATTTTGATCTTAGCCAACAAACATGCAATGTATTATGCATGATAGATTCTCGTTTTTTTTTTGTTTCTTACTTTGACTAGTGTTCGTTTCTTTTCTTTTTTTGGTCAGTTCTTAAGTTGATTAGAATAACACGCTTGCGTGCATAGAAATAAAACAAAAAAAAAAGAGAAACTAAGTAGAATTGTATTGCGTCATCTTCTTTCCGGAATATGTCTTTTCTTTTTCTCATATTTCTGTTTTTTTCCTTTGTAGTTTTTCTAAAATCTGTTACTATCAAGTAACTACTGATTCCTTTTTCTCTGTTCTTGAGTCTTCCGGCTAGACTGTTTTCTCTCGATTTCTCATTTTTTTCTCTCTGTTACAACCGAGCACATCATCACCATGTGTGTATGAAAATAGTTCGACGACGAACGGAGCGAGTAAGCAAGCAAGCAAACAAGCAATGGAATTTTTTGCATTGCGCCTGAATTGAACATTAGCGAGTGAAGTAGTAGTTGTAGAGTCGATTTTCGCTCCGTTCTGTTTCACAACCGCTTATCATCCCACGCGTTATGTGCGTCGATTAGCAGAGAGGATTGTAACATTGAGAACGTGTTATTGGCAAAAAAACGTTCACCATCATCTCCTTTCCGCAGGCAAGGCTACTCGTTATCATTAATATTACTGTTCGTACGAGCAGTTTAATTAAAGAATACTCAGCAACATGTGTGCATGGTGGGAATATGTGTTTGCTCGATTGTTGCATCTGTACGAATGAACGAACGTATGTGAGTTTTATATATATTCTTCTTTTTTTCCATCATCTAATAGTTAGTTTAATTCATTTTATAATAAGAAAGACAAAAAATTAATAAAAGTTAATTATTATTATGTAAATAAGAATTGTAAATATATGTTAAATCTTATAAATAACAATTTTTCAATTCTCGTCGGTAATTCATAAATTATTTTGCTTTTTATACTCTAACCTATCAATAATGTATATGTTGCAATCTGAGAAAATCGTAAAATAAAAAGAAAAAAAATTATTTCTTTTTTTTTTTTGTTTTTAAGCCTTTACTTTCGTTAAAATCTTTTGATTGATTTACTTTTTTTTTTACTGATGAATGAATGCATTATTAAGAATGAAAGTAACAGGAAATCCAAATTAGAAAGATTCGTTAGATTTTATTATGTTTGTTATTAATATTGTTGTTGTTGTCGTGGGAAAAGGCGGAGAAAGAAGAAAATTTATCATTGCCATTTATAAATATAACTATTAGAGATTGAACTATAATGATAAAAAAAAGAATATTCAGGTAAGATATATTTTGAAACTTCCGTTAGGCAAATAGGATTTTATTTCTGAAGGTAATTTGAAATATCATAAATTCTTTTTTTCTATTAAAAGAAATGTATGACTTTACTTGTTGAATTAATAGAAATTTCTATAAAACATGAAGATTTCCGTTTGTCAAAAAATTATTCATGCAATAAAAAAAAATGAGAAAATATCCACTTTTTTTCTCATAAATATTTTAGTATATTTTACTCAAAAAATAATGTTAAAAGCTATATTTCTTCATCATCTTCAAGTTAATCATTATTTATGCTGATGGTTAAATTTGTTTGGTGAGCCGAGAAAATGAGACTTTTCCATCCTCAAGCAAAAAAAAATTATTTTCTTATTCTTATTTTTAATAAATATTTATATTAATAATTATTATTCTTAGGAATGATTTTAATCAATTGGTAGCTGAAGAATACGTTAAATTATTTAATTTTCAAGGTGATACACTTGATCGTGCATTAAGAAAATTTGTTAAACAATTTACACTTATTGGTGAAGCACAAGATCGTGAACGTATTTTACATTTTTTTGCTGCAAGATATCTTGATTGTAATCCAACAACATTTACATCAGTTGGTTAGAAGAAAAAATTTTTTTTTTATATTTTGACTTTTTTTTTAATTATTTATATTCATTTTATTTAGATGCTTGTCATATGTTGACTTGTGCAATAATGTTACTTAATACGGATCTTCATGATCCTGTAAGTATAATTTAAATTAAAAAAACAAATTTTTTTTTTCTTCTTATATCAAATTCAAGGTCAATATGATCGATATCGTGATTATTTTTATTTCTTTTTTCTCTTGCTTGAAAAGTTATGATAATTAAATAGGAAAAGGAAATTATCTGTTTCTTTTTTTTTTTTATTTTGTATAAATGATGCATTATTTGTTTATATGAATAGATGTTCATCGATATGCATCATTTAGAACTAATTTATACTATTATTTATTTATTTATTTATTTTCTTTCATAGAAAATTCAAAATAAAATGACCTTTCAACAATTTAGTGATAATTTACATGAATTAAATGATGGAAATGATTTTTCAAAAGATTTACTTAAATCATTATATAATGCAATTAAAAATGAACAACTTATGGATGAAACGTAAGAAAAATGATATATATATAGCTTTAGGCATTTTTTTTTCTTTTCTTGTTTTTTTTTTCTCCTTACTTAATCAATTGATTGAATAGTATTTTAAGAAACAACATCGTTAATCGTTTTGTCCTTGTATCAATGTAGCACTTATATGTTCTTGTAAATAACAAATTTCTAGAATCGATGTTTTCACTTCAACAATTGATTAATTGATATGATGACAGGCATTAACTGTAGAAAAAAAAAAGAGCCAGTCGAAACAATTTATCATAGAAAGATACTATTAGATATATATATGTCCATTAGTCGGTTTTTTTTTTATTGTTAGAATAAATGTGCATGACCTTCAAAAGTTATTTTAATATAATAATTATTCAGCCTATACCGGAAACTGGTTTATATGGTAGAATAGGAAACGCGTGTGTTTGCGTGTGTCACGCTCATTGCAACGTCCATCGTCGTTCACGCGTAAAATATATTTTGTCATCTTCATTGAACAAACCATACGTTGTCTTTTTTTTTTTGCTTCTAATTCTATTATTGAACTTACTCCTCCTGTATACATACTCATCATTAGCACGCAACATAATAGAGAAACGAATGTATGAGAGAGAAAGGAAAAAAAAGAAAAAGAAATTTATATCATCTAACTGATGCATCACTATTCGTTTTGACAATTGTTTATATTAAAGGCGAGAGATCTTCTGTTTTATCTTCTTCGTCTATCTGCTTGTCTATACATAATATACATTCATTGACTAGTGTTTTGTGTATGTATCGATGTAAATGATACATAGATATCACATTTGTTTAACGATGTGTACAGAATAGGAACAAAAAGAAGTAAGCGAGTGTGAAAATATGTACAGGTATCGATGATACTTAGCACTTTTTCGACAGTCATGTAGATAGATAAAATCGAAATATATGGAGTAAAAAATAAATTCCATTTACATATTTTTTTCTCGAGAAAAAAAGAAACATCAGACGTGTTGTTATTTCATAAGAAGCAATAAATATAATAAAAAACAAATGTTATGTGTATCTTTTTTTTTTTTCTAGAACTCTTGCTTCAGAGGATTATAATGATGTACGATTAGGTTACCATGGAACATTACATGGTTATAGCAATATAATTAATCCATTTTTAGAAGTAAATTTATTGTTTAAAATAATCATAAATACTCATTTCTCTTTTATTAGATTCCTGATACAAGTAAAAGTATTGAATACATGCAGGTAATCTTATTTTATTTATATAGAAAAATAAAAATTTTTTTTTTCTTCTTTTTTTAATATTTATTAAGGGTTATCTTATGCGTAAATGTTGTGTGGAATCTGATGGAAAACGAAGTAAATAATAATCTTGAAAAATCTTTTCATTCCTATTTATGTTTTTTTTTGTTATATTAGCTCCATTTTTACGTCGTAGTTGGAAAGCATATTATGCTAATTTACGTGATATGGTACTTTATTTACATAAAAATGATCAACAACCAACAACAATATTAATTGGTGATACAAATGCTATACGTTTACATCATGCATTTGCTCAAGAAGCTGTTGATTATCGTAAAAGACAACATGTTTTTCGTTTAAAAACATCTGATTGGGCAGAATATTTATTTCAAACAACTGATCGTGATTTAATGACTCAATGGATTGATGCAATTAATTTTGTAGCAGCATCATTTTCATCACCACCATTACCTGCAGCTATTGATTCAGTATCATTACATTTTCAACGACCACTTTTACCAAGTGTACAAACACGTTATTCAGTTGTAAATAAAACTCTTTTTTTTATTTATATTTCGATATAAATAATTTATATTTAGTTTGAACAATATGATTTTATTGTTCATCAAATAAATGATATAACAAAACAATTAAATGATTTAAGAATTCAATCTTATGCGAATAATAC
>JAJEKB010021555.1:614075-624840 GCA_022393335.1 Macrotrachela quadricornifera | reverse complement strand
CCTTTGCTAGTGAATAAGAAAACTTACCGTTTTGGTTCATAAATATCTTTGTTAGGATCGTCATCATCATCATCGTCAATAGGCTCCGGTAAAGGATCATTTTTATGATGATCACAAAAATCAATGACCAAAACATAACAAATAATAAATTAACATATTAAAACGATAAATGTAATAATTAACTCACTGGTTTTAGAATAGAACCTTTGACGTTAGGTAATGGAATAGGTCCCTCAAAGCCCTCTATTTTTAAATAAGTGTGAATTGAGCAATGTAAAACATTCAAAGACTTACCATCAACAAATTGTTTTAACATTGTAGACTGTCTTGCTATCTCATAATCAATTTCGAATTCTTGTCCATCATTAGATACAATTTTCATGTTAGTGTTTATTATAACTCTTACAAAGAAACAAATGAATTTCTTGCATTATGATGTGTATTATTATATAAAGAAAAAAAGAAGGAAAAAACCAACATACAGAACGTTATAACATATGAGTAATTACAAAAAAAACACGCGTATTCGAAAGGAAAAGAAATATACGTAGTTTGTAACAGAATATTAACGTGCAGAAGAAACATCATTGTATTTACTTTAGGTTGATAAGTCATTTATGAAAAACATTTTTTCTTAATTGAAAACTTATGTTCAGGAATGTGTAGAAATGAATAACTTTTCTGTAATTATATTAATTCGAAAAAAAATGATACAAATGAATTGTTAAATTTTTTTAATTTAAATATGATACTATTTTAAAAGCGTAACTAAAATATAGGTATAAAAAGCTATGATGATTATATTTAATATTCACTGTTTATTTTATATTGATGAATGAAGATATTTTTCTTATTCAATTATGGTGTATCTTTCATTTTGAGACGCTCTCATTTAATAATTTTCCCAATAGGTAGATTATCTATTATATCATCAACTATTATTTTATTGTACAACATCAAATCAGTAGAAGTTGCAATGTATATTACAATTGATACGACGCCTTCTGTAATGACTAGTTTTGTTTATATGATGATATTTTTTATGTGATTTTGTTCTGCTTTTGTTGAAACTTTAAGTTTTAATAAAGAGAAGTCTAATGTTCCGACATGTTTTCTACATAGTTTTTTTACGATATATCTTCGCACAAACAAACGATATAATATTGAAATCTTTCTTAAAAGATACGCCGCTGAAAATGAAGACCTTTCAAGATTATTTTTTTTTTTGGCATTCACTAAATTCATTCAAATGAGAGAATTTACCTATTTCGTGGCAAGAGAAAAGGTAATACTACACTAAAAGTTCCTTTCATACGATGATGAAGTAAATCTCGAAAATATAAAAACAAAATAACAAAAAATGAATCATGCGGACTGTTGTTAGATTTTCTACGGCCACTGCGTCACAAGTCCTGTTTACTTGCTCTAAATAGTTTTTAGAAACCTGAAAGAAAAAATACATTGAATGTTGCTACTTTTCGTTATAAAGAAAATTTGATTTTCTTTTCACACGATTAATTGTCTAATTGTTTACTTTTAATCTTGAAGTCAATTTTGATCATAGAATGGAACAACTTAATAATAATCCTACGTAAATGAAGTACGGTCATTTCTGACTGAAAAGTAATAGAAATTTTTAGATGGAAAACGATGGAATAAACTGAAAGTGAGATTTTCTGATTTCAAGTGATCACAATAAGCCAAGAAAACTATTTAAATGAATTTTGTGAAGAGATATTTACATGCAAATGAAATATCAATAGCATTAGATGTCATGACAATTAAGTTTCTCATCATGCTATAAGGTTTATTGTGGATTAGAACAACAGGGACAATGATAAAACGGTCAGTATGCACTTCGCCGAAAGCCATATCGTCGAAATGCAGATTACCGAAATTCGGCGACATAACTTTCGACGATCTATCGTTTCGACTATAAAGATTTCGACGATCTGTTGTTTCGGCGATTAAGCTTTCGACGAAGTGCATATCGGCTATACTGATTTTCGGCTATTCATATTTCAAAGACTGAAGCTGTCAATGACATTGTAGAATGATATCTAGCCTTTATTTTGGTATTCGTAACGATGTATCATATATGTCGGAAAAAGTGAAGGACAAGATTGGTTGAGAAAGAGAAATTTTTAGTAGAAAAGATACTACTATCGATCGTCGAAAGATATCGGCTATCTGTATTTCGACGATACTCATATCGGCGATCTCTATTTCGGCGATATTTCTTTCGGCAATCTTTCGTTTCGATAATGTGTGTTTCGGCGTGAATTTCGGCGATCTAAGTGTTCGACGATTTTCTTTTCGGCGATGAGGCATACAATCGATAAAACGATATAAAGAATAAAATTTATTCATTAAAAATCCTGATAAAGCAGAGAAAATACAAATTATCTCTGGTTTCTGAGCGTTCCCATTGTTACTGGATTGATTTGATTTGGTGTTTTTGACCATAAAACACGAAGATGTGGAGAATAACATGTCTGTACAATACTCATACTAAGAAAAGATATTATAAATGTCCACCATATAAAACGATGTTCCCACCATCCACAATAGCCAAATAAATGATATCCAATAGTTAAACTACACGTAGGTATGCCAAATGCAAGTATAGAAATGGTTAACCATAGAATACGTTTTATAACCGTTGTATCACGTTTGATTCTTGTATTTTGCTGAAAAGTAAATCTTGGTGAATTATTACGTATATAACCTAATGTAGATACATAGATGAGTATTGTAATTGAGACCGGTAAAAACCAAATGAGAAAACCTCCAATTACTATTCCATGGCCATTTTTTAGACTAATTTCACAATGATAATCTTCATATTGATATTCACCAATGAGAAGTAGTGGTAATGTTTGAAATGCACTTAAGATTATTTGAATTAATATTCCAATAATATACAAATAAATATTTTGATAAAATACAGGACGTGTGTAATAAATAATTCGAAAACAACGATGAAGAGCTTGAAAAGTATTCGAATAGAGTGAACAAGTAATAGTCATATGCGTTAAATAGATTTTTAAATAACACCATCTTTGTTTGTGGAAAACATTTCGTTAGTTGAATTATCGTTTATCATGTTATAAGTTTGATAAAAGATGTGTCTTGAATAATAAATATAGTAAGATTAGTCTTTACTTTTCTAGAAGAAATATGAATACGTCAAACATCCTTTATTTAATACACACTGTTTCATAAATTATTTCTTTTTTGTGCATCAACTGTATCTGTGGCTTTCTTTTTTATTATATGAATTGAATATATGATGACATACATATTGTTTTACGATTTCTAACAAAATAAAATCTCGTTTTTAAGCTCAAAAAATATAGTATTATGTAAAAAGAAAAAAAAGTAGGATGATATTGTTCTTATACATCAAGATAACTACAATTATTAATTAATCTTTACATCTTTTTAAAATAACAGACAAAGATGACCTAGACGATTTTATATTTTTTCTTAAAAAACAAAATACAGAACATAGAAGAGACAAACATAAATGTGTATATTTCTGAGTAAACATTTGTATAAAAAAATGTAACTATCTTTTTATATTTTATTTTCTTTGGCATTTATTCCCATATTGCTTTAGGAGAAAGTGATAATCGACTTACTAGTTTTTTCTTAGGAAGAATGCATTCATTTTATGTGAAGCTTTCAGAATATTCTAGTATTCATAAGATCTCTTTATGAAAAAATTTCAGATCCAAAAGTCACTAATATACTATTGCTACTCATCATATGGTACGTTTGAAGAATATCCCCGGGAACTCGATTAACTGCCACAGGAAAGCCAATGGAGTTCATGTTGATAATTATGACATGAAAAATGATAAGAAGTTTTTTTTTTCAGTATAATGGGTTTTTAAATACAAAGTATAAAAAAATCTTTTTTGATCGATAATAAGACAAATGAAATGAAGTTATATAAAAGATTTCATTTATAATTCGTCCAGTAGACTGATAGCTTTCAATCGCTTGATGTTATTTTCGAAACCATGATCAAACCAAACCTAATCGGGAAAAATACTTGTAACAATATAGATAAGAAAAAAAACATGCGGATCTCATTTAATCTCGTGGTGTTACTTCTTGACATTCGATACATTGGATTATAGTTCTAAATATAAGAGAAGCAGTATGAGATGGTAAACTTTTTGTGAAACACGATCTAAAAGAGAGTGTTGAAGTGTTTAGGGATAGAAATTTGAACCCCCGCCCCCCCCCCCCCCCCCACAGACGTGACAGACACATTAGAAATAGCTCATCATAGACCTTGACCAACAGGCAAAAGAACTATTAAAGTACTTATCTACTAAATACTTTGATAGAAAGGTACAAGTTCGATTGAATTCTATTCATCATATCATCGTAGAAAATATTTTTGCACGTTTAAAATATAACATAACAGATGTCTCTCTCTCTATATATATATGTATATTTTAAATTTATTATAGAAAAGGGCAAGATTTTCAAGTACCCTGCAATAAAATTGTTATTAGAATCAAAACATAGTAAGAAGGATGATTAAAACATGTCTCATATGTAACATGGAAATCATTTTAAATTCAGATCATGATGTAATTCACCATGGATACATCCTTCTCGAACATAAATTGTGGTCTTTTGATCTACATCCACACAATGTGACACGTTTAATTTTGAGATTACCTTTAAACTCACTTCTTTCACTCGATATGTAAAATAAAATATAATCAGTAATAGGGAATACAAACAGAATCGAAAATTATAGCAACCGTATGCATTTGTCGAAGGATATTTTCATTGAAGCTGTCAATATTTTTTTCACACGCGTTCCCAGGTCGATGAATACGGAGCCCGTATACGGTCGTATTTCTCTGCGCATTATCGTTTACGACCGGGCTGTTTCCACCTGGGTTTATTGCAGAGTCCAAAAAATATTGTAGATTTAATTAACATATTCAATGTCTGAAAACTCCTCACAACTAACTGTTAGTGTAAGTAGCTCTCTTATTCACAGGATTTTTCAGATGAAGAAACACTCCAGAAGTAAAGTTCGCATCTCAAAATGGTATATCTATCAAGGTACAGACAACTATCTTGAATTATAGTAGAGTTTTACGGTATTTGACAGCAAAAGAATGAGTCTCCTTATCATGTATTCTCGATATCAGTAGAACTTATCTGTTTATACTTGGCCATTCTTTTCATACATTTGTCCCTACACATGAATAGAGAACAATGTTGCAAACGATAGAACCTTTTAAGTATTACAAATGTTGCTTACTGCATAAGAGAAGAGCTTCCATCCATTCCAGTCATTGTATCCATACCACAAACATGAACTGATACTGATTGATCATTGAAGACAGAATCAATTGATCCTAACAAGATAAAAGAATGTTATCTGAACATATATAACATTACTGAATGCACCACTATTTTAAACTGTAGATTCACGATAGCGTGTGAACAGTGTGGATTGCCTTTTTCCACTAACGTATGTTAAAAAAACGACGAAAAATGATCAACTAGACGGTGATGAATCGAAAAATGATATCATTCACATTACACCATTTAACATTTTCTAAGATAGGCATGAGTTTTTTTGCTATTTTCTTTGTCATTTTTGCTAAACTCTCGCATTTTAAACTATCAAAAGAAAATACAACTTTTATTAATCTAGAGTAAAATCAATCGTCTTCTGTCATACTCAATATTCTCTTTACCAACTATTTTTTAAAAAATGTAAGTTTTTTGAAGTTTTAAACTCTTCTACAAAAATACATACTTTCAAGCAATCTATATTTAATTTATTCAACTTAAAATTAATCATGTAGATAGCATCACACGATAGTGAAAGTTACTTAATTCAAAAAATAGCGAAGTTCTATTTTGAAATCGATAGTAGTTTGAATGTTAAGATTTAGATACATTGTGCTCTCTTTCTAATAAGAAAAAAAACAGTTATTTTGTCTTCTCACTTTCAAGTAAATCTGTATTCACGATATAATTCATAAAATAATTTAGTCATAGTGTACCACATTCGAATGTGCGTGTGCATAATGATAACTATTTTCTTCAGGGTATGGGTATTACATTCATGCCTTTCCAGGAGCTTTACTTACATTCCTACACCCATCCAGTCACATTTATTCGGTAGTGTATAGTGTATACTTTAAAAAAAATTTTCAAAGAAAAATCGGTCTTGAGGAGTGACAAAAGACATAGCGATATAATTTTCGTTTAGAACATAATGTCTTGTACACTCAACTTTATATATTTTGGAGTCTCATAACAATAAAAAAGCAATTACATAGTAACAAAAAAAAATATGTTTTTGAGTTTATTCAACAATTTTTCTTCATCGTCATTATGCGGAAGAAAAGAAGTACAAAATCTATAGAAAGAATCGTCAAACATCATTATATCAATATTATTATGAAGAATATTAACTCACAGTTGAGTCAATATAAAACGTAAAAGATATGAAAAGATTTATGTAGAAAGAAGAAAGATACATTTATATTCTTCATAATTTTATAATATAAACAACATTATCAATCTTGGTAAAACCATACCATGTATAATTTTCTTCTTTTAATTACTGCGACATCACTTTAAAAATCATGTAATGATCAATTCATCGTGAAAATATATGGACATTTTTGCTGGTGTAATAAGTGCGACTAGAACATGATATCTTAATCAATAAATTAATGTCATATACATGTTAGCAAATATATAATATTGTACGAGCGATATATGCGTTTAGTCCATGATCGCTGATTTATCTTTGTGTTCAGTAAAAAAAGATAAAGATTAAGAAAAGAATTTTACTCTATAAGTCTAATTTTTCAAATATATTACAATGTTTTTTATTCAATCGTGTCTTGCATTTAAACTGTAATCGGATAGATCGCATTAATAGTGGAACGATACGAGAGATGATATAACGCACTGTCAAGATTGTTCTTGTCGTCATTAACAAATTTGATCGGACGCTGAGCAACGATGAATTGTTTTTTACCGTATAGTTTGAATTATGTAGTGAGATGGATAAAAAGTGTAAAATATTTACAAAAATTTAGATTATCTTACTTATATATATATATTGAAAAATAAAGTTAATGAATGATGTAAAAAAATGCGATTTAAAACAAAAATAGTTGTGTTCAACCTTCAACTTTTAAGTAAAAACGAAAAAAAAAAACTAGTGACTATTGAACGGTTGTTTACATGATGAACAAAAATTAACCGTAAGATCTTGTTGCATTACACCACATCGATAACAAAATTTTGCTGCAGATTCATCAGAATATGGTGGGGGATCATAATTATTTTGTCGACCGAAAAACAATGTTGGCTCAGAGGTAATTTGAGTTAAGTAATACACTCTGTTTTCACCACTTCGAGGAGCAACAGACTGACCGATTTCGATCACTATCTGAAAATAGAAAAGAGAATCATACAGTAGAAACATCTTTATTAGATTTTAATCGAAGTTTATTATAATAGATTATGAGCACATGATATACAGAGGATTATCTTAATTAAAATTTTAGTGCTTTTATTTGACTGAGTAGCATAATAACTGAAGTTTGAATTAGATTATTAAAATCAGTGTAGAATACTGCGTTATTGAATACTCAAAATTTCAATTATTTAAGCATTATCATATAGCAGAAACTATTAAAATAGGATTTTGCAATGTATGTAGATGTCTTTACTAAAATTTTTCAGGACTCTCGATAATTAGAATATCTTCTGAATGTATACAAACAAATGTTATTAAGATTTTAATAGTTGAATATTTAATCTTTAAATATTCGATTATTTATATTTTGCATTAATAAGACGATAATACTTACACCATAATTTAACTCATTGTCATGATGATGTCCATATTCTCCAGTGCAATTGTTTGACATATCTAATCGCCAACTACAAGGTGTTGGTGATCTTAAAGAATATTTCATTGATTCTTCAGCAATTGCTTGTTGCATTTTCTTTATACGTCCTGATTCTATGATGCTAAATCCAATACAGACAGATATTGGTCCAAAACTTAATACACCAAATCCAACACCAATTAATGGAGGCAAACCAGATGTACCAGAATTAACTGCTACTGTACCACCGACAATGAACAATGTTAATCCACCGACAATGCTCAAACCAAATACAACAGCAAGAATAATTAAAATTTTATTGGGAGAAATTGTACCATTAATTTTATTGATTGATTCTCGAAATTCATTTTGACTAATTATTCCATTCAAATGAATTGGATATGTTGAATCGAATTCTAATTTCAAACATCCAGCTACAGAATAAAAAATAAATATATTAAATAAAAAAACCAACTCCTTACCTTTCACTAATGGTACATGAACTGAATTTGCAATTGTAGAAATACCGATCATCTTTTTTTCCTTTAAAACAAACTAAAATTAATAATTTTCATCCAGTAAAGAAATTAAAAATATAAAAATTGACAAATATAATAATGCAATGATGAGAAATAGCGTCTGAAAGATTAGATGAAGTCATATAAAAGATTCAAGAACTGTAAAACAAATGATTAACGGTTACTTTCTATTATATCGAGATAACACATTTAATTGTATTGACTTCATCTAGGGCTGTCGGCTTAGTATTAGTATTAGGAAAATGCTAATCTTTATCATAATTATTCGAATATTCTGCACATATATATTTCTTGTTTCAATGTTAGCTTCATCTTTACTCAAATTTTTCTTATAAGCTAGTCTCCTAGGACAATTTTTCAAAACAAAAATTCTTTTTTTTCGTTTTCAGTGGATACTTTTATGCAAGGAAACAGAGTATTATTTGTTGATTCAGACTAGATAGAATTTATCTTATATAATAAACTACTTACAGTGATTTCTAAATGTGCTTGGTAGATTTTCTAAGGCGAATGAGTCATATGATCAAAAATCTATTTTTCAGAGGGACTTTCGGACTAAACGAAAGAATGAATAGGGCTGAAATTTTAAACGGGTAGATAGATCATTACCCTATCTACAGTAAAGTTTTTAGGTCTCTATCTCTTTCTAATCAAAAGTTACCAATCTCCAAAGTTTCCGAAAATGTTGACTTTTCTCTATATTTCGAAATTCATCAGATTCTAACGACTCAATCTCTAGAAACAAAAATTTTACTGTGACTATAACTCACTAACAATGGAAGGGCGTGTACTAATAAGCAAAGAGATTGGCAATGTTCGGGTCAAATGGTCACTTTTATCGAGAAACTAACAAATTTTAAATGTAACGGGCTGATGGTGTGCCTGGACAGAGATTCATTAACATCAAGGTATGTGAAATTAAGGTATAAAAATGAATCAGGGAAGGTTGAATCCACTATTGTAAGAACAAAACAACGTGTTCTTCGGACCAATTATGGAGTTTGTCTAGATCCTCTTTTATATGGCTCGAATAACATCATGTTTTGTCCCTATAATAGTGGATTCAACCTTCCCTGATTCATTTTTATACCTTAATTTCACATACCTTGATATTAATGAATCTCTGTCTAGGCACGCCATATTTTAAATTTGTTAGTTTTTTGGTGGAAATGATCATTTGACCCGAACATGGTCAATCTCTTTGCTCATCAGTACACTCCCTTCCATTTTAAGATGTATATGTGTAGAAAATTTAGTAGTGGTCAGGGTTGCCAAATCTAAATTTTAGAAATCAGAAGAAAAATCAGGAAGTTTTCCCTAGAATCAAGAGAGAGTCAGAAGATTTTTTCAAAAAATTTGAAGAAAAATCATTAAATTTCTTGAAATCAGGTTAAACAAAAGTGGTAGACAGCTTTCTCTTGTAGAGGCAATATTGTTACTGTTAGTTTATGAACTCTTGTGACTTTCCTCTATTAAATGAGTAGGGAAATAATTATCTCATAAGTGAAATAAAGAAAAGAGACAGGTGTTCATGAATATGTCTCGTTATCTCGAATTGAAAATCCTAAAACAAAAAAATCTTGGATAAATCTATGTTTGTATGCCTTTCTACTTTGCTCGTAATACAATTTTAGGTTCATCATTTTTGCCGCTGAAACAGTCAAAAAACAGAGTGAAAAATCGCTGAAAAACTACGAACCGAGCAATTTCATAATACTTGGACATGTTTCATACGACGAATTCAGGTTGACTCTCTCTAGAAAATCGCTGATTTTTCCACCAACCTTGATTGGATCAGACTAGGGCTTGTTAGGTAAAAATTCAACCAGATCTACTATCGAGCGATATGCTGGAAACCTATCGAAATCGGACGAGCACGAATTCTCTTTTCTTACGAAAAAGTAGGATATTGGTAAAAACATGTGTGAATATATTAAGTAATGTTACCACATCATACAAAAACACACTATAACACAAACTGATGTGCTTGCCACTCGAGTTACGTAATTGAGGCTAAAACATATAATTTTACAATGAACACGTTCGTCATTCAATTATATTTCAGATGTAAACGTATCATTCTCTCACAGATTTCACCATTTTTACTGATTTAAATCGATATGTAAAATCATAATCTCGTTCTCACTTTTCTTGACCATTTTTCTCAACTATAGGTGAAGCTTATGAGGTGAATCTAACAAGAAATGAATAACTTGTAGCGTAGTCCACGTGTCAAAGTGAGAAGTTTCCATGTTGGCTAAACATACCCTAAAACACAAGTAGCGCTCGTCTGAAGACTCGCTTAGCTCTTTCTCGTAGAAA
>JAJEKB010021555.1:598074-613675 GCA_022393335.1 Macrotrachela quadricornifera | reverse complement strand
TGGTACACAGAGAAATATAATCGTATACGAAGAAATATAGAGGAAAATGAAAAGTATAGATGAGCTTTGTTTGTCCATAAACGATCGTATTTCTGCGCATAAGACTAATGAATTATTTAATTTCAATACTGAGCAATATGAAACGCTGCATCTCTCCGATTACGAGCGTGTCTGTTTGACTTAGGTCAATATTGATAACCGTTTAATGCTACTTGAAAGAAATCGGATATAATCAGCACCCGCGAAAGTGGGGGGGGGCGGGTGTAGAGAGGTGTGCACCCCCACAAAAATTAAAAATTATTTATTATTAGACATCAAAATGGATAATATTTTTTTGAATCTGCAAAGTATCTCACAGGAGCATTTTTAAAAACATCTTTCAGAGATGTTCTGAGTGGGAATGGGAGTCAGGGAATGATCTTTTTATAATAATAATCGGCGATTATCGTTGAGATATCGGTCGAAAACATGAAGTTCTACAGCAAGTTGAAGAAATCAACTGGTTTTTTACTTAAAATTCTGACATAAACAATGTTTTTTGCTACAAAATTTTGAAATATTAGAATTTTTCTCTTCATGAAGAAGTAGCCGCATGGGCATACTCGTCTTGAAAATAACTCTGATCTTCTTATTTTCATGGTATACTTTACTGCATCCCAACCCTTCTGAACACTTTTATTTATGTGCAGTCGTCGCTAGTGTGGTCGTCTTCGGGGGTGAAATGACTAAGAGTTATAGCAACACTTTTTACTTTCGAGAAAAATAAGAAAAAGAAAAGTCTTTCATGAGTCTGATATGAGAAAAGCTTTCGCTTCGCGCAAAAATAACATCTGCGTAACCGTAGTCAATCCATAAAAACTTCTAACTTTAGTCCATTTTTCCTTCGAAGCAGCCTAGTCGAGAACAATCGTTGCCAAAGCGGCCATCTTCGACGACAGTAGTGTTGAGGAAGTTTCTTACGTCATATTCTGATTGTTTTGTTGAGAATTTACCAGATACAGTCGAATTTTCTAAGAAAGTTGCAGAAAGTTTTCGCTCCGCGAAAAATATTGCATTTCAGATTGTACGATAAAGATTAATACTAAGTCTGATGCAAAAAAAAATTTTGCTTTCTTTATGACAAGAATCAAAAAGCAAAATAAATCGAATATGGCATACAAAATATTTACGATTCTGCCGGCATGACTTTTGCAACATGGCTACATTTTTCTGCCAAGAAAACTTTGCGTTAACAATTCGTGATTATTGAAGAAATAATCGTGACACTGTACAATCGTAATGACTACTCATTCTAATTTTCAATTCTGCATCAACAAAATTTTTTGTAGTTCAATTTCTCTCATCGCTTTATAAACATTTCAAATAAATGAAAATTCACTCTCAACAAACATTGAAGACAGATGCAGCAAAAAAGATACGGGACTAATTTTTATGCATCAAGCACAATTTTACTACCATGAAGATAAGCTAGGAGATTATTACGTACATGTTTAACACTGCTCTTTCTCTTCTACCCATTTTTTACTGACTCAAAATGTCGCCAAAAACGAAACCATTGAAAAATTGAGAATCAGAAGAAATCAGGAAAAATTCCTCAAAATCAGCTCCTCAATTCGGGAGAATTTTCGTCAGGAGAAACATTTGAAAATCAGGAGGTTTGGCAACCCTGGTAGTGCCTCTATTCTAAAATTCTGGAATTCTAGTATTTCAGAATATTTATATATAAAATGATTTGATATTAGTTTAAATGGAATTTTAGAATTTTAGTGTATATATATATATACACTTAGGGCATACAAAAAGCAGTGAGAGTGACATTTTAATACTCTATAATAAAGTTAAAGAAACTTCCTTTCTATACAGTCTGATAGACAAAAGAATGCTCTATTTTTCTATGCTATTTGATCATACATCAACTAGTCTAATACTAGTAAACTTTCGGTAAGATCTGTTTTGTTAGGATATGTGCTGGTTGTAGTAGTTTCTAAAAAGTGTGGCATTTTTGGTGTTCTCTTTATTATCATATAATATGTTGTATTATAAAAACAAAATATACTACGAGATGCATCGTGAAAAGTTGTACAACTTATAAATGATCGCTTCTGCTATAATTGCGCTTTTTGGTTTCAAAGCAGACAAATTTCTGAGGTATCAAATGGCAACGTTGCGAAAACGAGATTCATTTTTTTGGCAAGAAACAAATTTGGTTTTTTTCTCTCTCATCTTTTTATAATTGGTTTGTGTAAATTGCAGAGCTTTTCATGCTGCATCTTGCAGTGTATTTTGTTCTTTTAAGTAGAACGTGTTAGGTAATAAAAAAAAATGAGATAGGAAAAAGCGAGCGCATCTTTTACTAAAATACTATCTCTTTTTGTACAATAAGTTGTACAGCTTTTCACGAGGCATCTCGTAGTATATTTTGTTTTTATAATACAACATATTATATGATAATAAAGAGAACACCAAAAATGCCACACTTTTTAGAAACTACTACAACCAGCACATATCCTAACAAAACAGATCTTACCGAAAGTTTACTAGTATTAGACTAGTTGATGTATGATCAAATAGCATAGAGAAATAGTATTCTTCTGTCTATCGAACTGTATAGAAAGTATATATATATACTAAAATTCTAAAATTCTAGAATTTTAGAATAGGGTCACTACTGAATTTTCTACACATATACATCTTAGTGAGTTATAGTCACAGTAAAATTTTTGTTTCTAGAGATTGAGCCGTTAGAATCTGATGAATTTATAAATATAGAGAAAAGTCAACATTTTCGGAAACTTTGGAGATTGGTAACTTTTGATTAGAAAGAGATAGAGACCTAAAAACCTTACTGTAGATAGGGTAATGATCTATCTACCCGTTTAAAATTTCAGCCCTATTCATTCTTTCGTTTAGTCCGAAAGTCCCTCTGAAAAATAGATTTTTGATTATATGACTCATTCGCCTTAGAAAATCTACCAAGCACATTTAGAAATCACTGTAAGTAGTTTATTAAATTAGATAAATTCTATCTAGTCTGAATCAACAAATGATACTCTGTTTCCTTGCATAAAAATATCCATTGAAAACGAAAAAAAAGAATTTTTGTTTTGAAAAATTGTCCTAGGAGACTAGCTTATAAGAAAAATTTGAGTAAAGATGAAGCTAACATTGAAACGAGAAATATATATGTGCAGAATATTCGAATAATTATGATAAATATTAGTATTATCATAATAGTTAATTTAAGACTAATGCTAAAGCATTGAATTAATTTTTTAATTCTAATACAAAGTATTAAAATTATTTTTTTCATTCCAATACATAAACATTAAATTAAGCATTATTTAATGCAATGCTAATGTTAAGCCGACACCGCTAACTTTATCTGTATGAGATCAATAAGAATTTGATCATTATGCTCAAAAACTTTCTTAATGAATTATACAATGAAAACTAAAAATGTTGAATTTTATTCTTTCTAGTATACTTCTTGAACAACACGGGGACATTGAACTTATATAATAAACATTATTTATACATATCGAGAAATAATAAAAATCGTACGATGTATGTGACATAATAAAAAGATAGGTAGAATCTATATAGTAGAAGAAACAAACGACGAAAAATAATAGTTAGTCCTGTTTGATGTGGATCCGTTGATGACATACGTCATTTAACATTTTCATCTTGATGCCACATTTAGAAGAAATCAACAGAACAACAAAATATAGGACATGTCTTTATTAAAAATGATAGTCTTTCTTTATCTTTAAGCTGTGAAAGATGATGAATGTAAATCTATGGGCAGGATTGTTACAAAGTATATTGACTCACATTTGTGTCAATAGAAAATCACGAAGAATCTTCAATTGATTAACGTAAAGAA
The DNA here is from genome assembly GCA_022393335.1 of Macrotrachela quadricornifera. Lineage (NCBI taxonomy): Eukaryota > Metazoa > Rotifera > Eurotatoria > Philodinida > Philodinidae > Macrotrachela > Macrotrachela quadricornifera. The sequence goes on along the minus strand of JAJEKB010021555.1, from coordinate 609,789 downwards.
AAAAAGAAAGATATCATACTTTCAATATTTGATAAACTACATTTTCAACCTAAAATACTCTAGTTTCCATTTATATTAAAATTCAAACAAACATATCAATGTATATCCTTGCAGTAGGGAAATTTTCAGGAAGTGATAATAACACTCAGCCACATCTTTGATAAGTAGTTCTTAGACATAAATAATAGTATCAATGAGATGTCGAGTTATTATTGTCTTACAATCTAGAATGAATACAATTTTCACATTTTATAGATCTTATAAATGCTCTTCTACTGGAATTCAATAAGAATTGTCGATGTAAAATCTTTACTAATAAATCATATAAAACGTTTTTATCAAGCAAATATAATTGTTCAGTTGTCAAATTTTAATGTTAAAAAATAATTATCTAGTATTTATTAAATGATTGTCCACATGATGAATAAAATTTAGTCATAAGAACTTGTCACGAAGTACTACAATTTGCTAAAGCAATAGAACGACCAATATCAGTTACTAACTGAAAAAGAATAGTGGAAATATATGAACAAGAATTTAATCTTTTCAATTGTAATTAATGTTATTAAGAAAAATGAAGGTATTAAGAAGAAAATAACACTTACACGATAACCTAATTGAAAATCGTTATGTTCACATCCTCTAATGTATCTTCTCGATGTATCTAATCTCCGACTGCATGGTGCCGGTAATTTTGATAAATATTTCATTGATTCTTCAGCAATTACTTGTTGCATTTGTGTTGAACATTTTGACTATATAACAAGATCCAGTGCTAAGACATAACGAGTCCCATGTAATTCTGAAACGCAGACTAAACGCATTTCGAAGCGTCTGGATTTAGAAAACATGTTTAGATGCGTCTGAAAAACGCGTTCTGATACGTTTGAACTGAGAAACGCGTTTAGACGCATTTTGAATAGAAATATGTTCCATTCGTTTCTATAGTTAAACACGTTTTCGTATATTTCCAGTAATAAATGCGATCAAACGCATTTATAGTTTTATTTTGTCTCATTTCTGAAAAAGAACAAACGTGTTTAAATGCATTTCCCTCATCGAAACGGTCAAAAACGCGTTCACACACTTTTTTTAGAAAAAGATAACTATGAACTTATGAATAACTTTTGACAACGCTTGAACAAATTTGACAAAACTTATTAATTCGACATAAACTCTGAAAGATTTCTATATAATTATACACCTAATTACTACATAGTTTATATTTTCCAAGTATTTTTACAATGATATTCAATCATTTTGTGGAACGTGAGAAAGTTTCTAAATAAATAATAATCTTTTCAAACGAAACCATTACATTTCTTAGATTAGAAATTATCTTCTATTACAGTATAAGCTTTTAGTTCTGTTCAATAGAAGGCTTTTCTATCAAAGATATTCTAGTTGAAAAATAAAATTTTCAGACATAAAATAAAACGACAAATAATGATTATTCAGAAGTACGAGTCAACCTCGAACAGTCGATTCAAATTATTGTTTGAGAAAATAACAAATAAGAATGTTTAAAAATTCATCAAGAAAAATGAAACTAAGAAGCAGAATTATATAATTATTAGTTTTAGAAATAAAAATATTTTCTACTATTTTATTAAACTATTTTTCTTTTCAACGAGACTAATTTATTCTTCTTAAAGAACTATAATCTATTTTCATTTGTCTTATTATCCTCAATCAAAAAAGTCTACATTTTATCTTTCGAAAATCAGAAATATAAATTATTAACAAATATTGAAGGAGATTTATGATATTTATATATCTGATTTCATTTGAAATAAGTTCTAAAAGGCTATTCTATTAAAAGAGAAATCTAACTTATGTATAAATATGTTAATATAGTTCATTAGTTCAAGTAAGTACAGTTCTAATCTGACATCTTATGTTCTAGTCTCACTGGTCGCACAATCTAAATATATGTATAAAAATCAAATAAATCTTATAGACAATACCTCGTGCAAGAGATGATCATGACGTGAAGATGACGACAACCTAGATCAAATTTGCGAGAATGGAATCAAATTTTTTTTTCCAAAAAAATTAAACGCAGTTCGGATGCATCTACAAACGCGTTTAATCCCAAAAATTTTTCACATGAGGTACATCAGAATAAATGATGATCTCAGTATTTTGACCATAACTGTTTTACTTTTTCGACTATCGAGCTATATTTTGGTCTAAAAAATGTCCCGTGAAATTCCCTACAAATCTGTGTATTTTATTTAATGTACATAATCGCCATTGTTTTTTGAGAAATGATGCAAATTGTTAGTCCAACTAGCACAACTTTCTAACATAATTTCTGATCTATTTTTTTTTAAACACCACGCTTATCAGAGTTTTTTGTTTTTATTAAACCTTCTTCCATTTCGTTTTGTGGACAAGTTCATCCCGTATATAATAATCAAAAGGATTGAAATCAGGACTATTTGAGGTCCAATGATTTTTATTAACAAAGTTTGAAAAGTTGTCCTTACACCATTGTCGTGATAAATGATATGTATGACATTGTGTCGTTCTGTTGATAAGTTCAATTGTTTGCAGATACTTTATTCCCATATTTTTTAGTTATCGGTAAAACTTCCTTGATGTAATGTTTACGGTCTAAAGTTTTTTCATCAAAAATAACCAAAGGTGTTACACCTTTGAAACATACACCTAACCACATCATTACTTTCTGTGGAAATTTTTGTTGTTTCGTTTTAATACCACTTTTATCATCGGCTCTGACACGCTTAACTGGTCATGGTATATCACATAAGTAGGGCTAAGCAGAACTAGAGAAATCTTAAAAAGATTTCTGCCATTATAATATTAACGTATATAAAAGCAAAAGATTATTTTTCAAAATATTCGTAGATAGAAGTGGTTCAAACTTTTTTTCTATAAATCATTTTGAAAGTTATGTAGAAGTTGTTAAAGCCATTTTATTTGCTACTTTATCATATAGAAAAAATAAAACATACAATTAAATCATTCGAACAATCGAAAACGAGTTGTTAGCTTCTTATATATGATAACTGTAGTGAATGTGATAACTGGTGAAAAAAGTGATCGAATAGTAAATCTTTTCGATACCAACTGCACACGATGGAAAGTGACTGATCACATGATTGCGCATCACAGTTATCGCAATTAAAGGAAAAACAAACTTCTTTGACGTTTTGAAATGGATAAGATTCCTGTTTGAAATAACCACTAGCATATCACGTGTATTTTTTCATAAAAACAAATACACAACTACTCATTCGATTTTGAATCAATGACTGCAGACGTATGATATTGTCGCGTCCACTCATACTGATGTTGAGTTCTTCTAATCGCATTCGATCATAGGTATTTAACATTCTGTAAGGTTTTATAAAGATTTTTTAGTTCCTTTTGTAAACCATGAGTCAGAAAGCAACAGATATTTAGAATTTTTCAAGAAAGACGCTGCTAGAGCATGACCTCTTCAATATTTCACTAATGAAGCCATTAATTTTCTAGAAGCACTACATGCGCAGATAACGTTGTCCGGTTTGAACAGATGTGCCTTAACGTTATCAGACATTTGACCTTTCATTTCTTTCAAACAAACAAAGACTGATCCAACTAGGTGTCCACCAAGATTGACTGTTTGTTGAACGATTTACGAGTGTGTTGTCGCATTGATTGAGTATGATCAGTATTTGGAACATTGTCATCATCATATTTTTCAAATTTCTTACGAGCTTCATCTACAAAACTTCCAGCTGATTGATTAATCGAATTTTGATCTTTCACTTGTCGCCTTGTAACAGATTTCATAATTTTTCTTGAACATATGTTATGTTGACGTTTGAAATTATCAATCCAACCGTCCGAAGTACTGAATTCGTTCAAAGATTGTTCTTTTGTGATCATTAATACCTAACATTTCAAATCAACATCATGCGTCGGTAGTTGTTGCTCTCGCGTCTCTTTAAATTTATCAAAAATACGTTCCTCGACATTTTGGAGTTTCTGTTTCTTGGTTCCATGCGCTTCGAAATAGTGACGAAAACGATGTTGACCATCTTCGTTTTCGTTTTCCTGTTTTTAAATCTTTTTCATTAAAATAGTTGACTACTTTCCTCATGTATTCAATACTATAGCGATCTAGCAGAATCCCATTCTGATGCTGGTGATTATCATCATACGCTTCATCATCCTCCTTTTCATCACTGTGTCGTTTTCAATTAAGTACGACGAACAGCTGCTAATGGATTCCATAGTACCAAGTAAATGCTGCGCTAATTCTTCTTTGTGAAGTATAGAGAGCAAAGAAAATATATTTACCAATGATAACTGCTTTGAAACAAGATTGAATAATAGATGAACAACATTATTAGTATTGATTATATTGACGCTTTGCTTTTCTGATTTTATCGATGGTCCAAGTAATTGGTGTACATATAATTATGAATAAAAACGTGTTTCCAAAATGGTAGAATTTAAAAATAGCAATCTTTGTAAAGCTAACACACAAATGTAGAATACTGTACTACTGAACGGCATACCAGTAAAATGCAGTTATAAGATACAGCATGAATATCAGATCGTGTAAGTGAAACAAAAAATAAAAATAATTGAGAAATGAGTATGATGCCATACGAAACACATGTCTACAATAATCCTAATGTATTGAAATATTAATACTTGGTACTTCTTTCATAGAGCAGTTAGATCATCAGATGAACAGCACAAAACGATCCTGTCGGGAGCTCCACGTTTTATGAGTATTTTGAAAAATAATCTTTTGTTTCGATATACGTTAATATTGTAATTCAGATACAATGTGCGATTTACATACATTCCTAACCTTAAACTTGAAATGTTCGTATGTCAATCAAAAAGGTTCGTGAGTGCTGATAACGTTTCTCTACTATTGTTTGGGCCATATGAGAGAAAACTCCAGAGAATTTCTAGATTTGTCCGATTAATATCATATCTTGTTCTTACAATAGTAAATAAAAGCTGCCAACATCTAGTCCCATGAGCTGATCAATCAATTCTAGCACACGAAAGCTGAGATATGATATAACACATCCCTAAATAATCTCCAAAACGGATTATCTTCAACATCTAAGATATTTTATTGAAAAGTCGCCTTATGTGGAACTCTGAAATATTAGGAATAGTATTCTGAGATAAAGCGGAAAATGTAATTGATGGTACCCTGAGATCACCACCAATATTACAATTAATATCAATACTGTCAAATATCAAAACTGTGATAATCAATTTTGTCTGTCATTCGCTCACATACTTCCACATCTCTTTAAGAAGAATAGTGCAAAGATGACTTTTCAGAAGGACGTCTTCTCATGTTGGTAAATATTACTGATTATAATATGAAAAATGTTAAGAAGTTTTTTTTTCAGTATAGTGGGTTTTTAAATACAAAGTATAAAAAAATCTTTTTTGATCGATAATAAGACAAATGAAATGAAGTTATATAAAAGATTTCGTTTATAATTCGTTCAATAGACTGGTAGCTTTCAATCGCTTAATGTCATTTTCGAAACCATGATCAAACCAAACCTAATCGTGAAAAAATACTTGTAACAATATAGATACGAAAAAAAAACCATGCGGATCTCACTTGGTCTCGTGGTGTTGTTTCTTAACATTCGATACATTGGATTACAGTTCTAAATATAGGAGAGACAGTATGAGATTCATAATTGAAAATCATCTCTACTTACCCTTCTTGCTTATCAATACAAGATTTACATTGTCGATGGCCACACATCAGCTGAAAGGATTCGCCAAAGATTGTTGAACATTTGTGGCATAATAAATCAGGATTGGTTGTAGTTGTTATGGTAAAATTTTTTGTCTTTGATCGTTTTTTTCGTTTTGAATGAGGTGCTTTCGAAATTGGCTGAGAAATAGGTTTTTGAATCAAATTATGAAGTCGTTCGGTCAAATCACTTGTCATAAGAAAATGCAGTTTGGAACTAATGTTTTGGTATCGATCAGTATGCAATAGAAGATTACCTGGCAAATTATAATAAATACTAATTGACTCCACTTGCATTAATTGATGGATGTTTTTTTGGAGAACTGACTCGAAATATTGGCTGGGAATGAATAAACAGAATAAAGCTCCATCATTAGTTGTTTTATGTAATTCCTCAAGTAATGTTTCCAAAGTGGAAAACACTTTAATGTTAGAATTATTGATTTTAGTCAACCAGTCAGGTCCTAAGACAAGAGCAATGGGTTTTTGATCTTCATTCTTTTCAGCCATGTCTCCTTAAAATAAAAAAAATGTGCGACATGAGCAATAATGAAAGAAGGTTTTTACCTACTTCGGATGCAGTAATCCAATGAATACTTTTAATATCAATCTACAAAAAAGAGATGTTCTCAAGCAATCTCTGTAATTATACTTATACATTAGAAAAAATGTGTTATCAAATAAAAATGTACATCGTATCGTGAAAGTACTGATTTATTAGTGTTTTATACGTTTGACGGCTTGCTTCATTTGTGATTCTTGTCAAATAAATCAATTTTGCATTATTTCTATGAGTCATGTCAGTAACATCTTGTTTTTTTTTCTCCACGGAAGAACAGAACAAACTCAAGTTGGAAAAAACCAACAAATTTAAATATTAACTGTCTCCATATGACTAATTAGATATCAAAAAAAAATAAATAAATGCTTCAACCAATCAGTCTCTTGAATTACTCTTATCCTTCTTAATACATTTCAACATTTAAATTGAAGACAGTATTCATTTTATTTTCATATTCATTAGTTGCTGTACACATATGGACAGTGTATGACATCTAAATCAAATTCTAACTAGATGGCAGTAAACAGTATAATATGAGCTCATAGGCTTGGAGATGCTCACATGCTCGAATTTCTATTAACAATTAAGAAGGAAAGCTGTAAGACACTTAATATTGAGAAAGTTTTACAAATATTATTCTGAATATACATCAGATATAATAAAATATTATAAATATGGTTTATTTTGTATGTATCTTTGCATGTATAAATACCAAAATCTTGAACTTTTTCCAAAAGATACGTTGGTTGTGACATCCAATAGAAGTAATAAAAAATTGTATCAATTTAGTTTGATGATTTTTAGGAAACTGAAAGAAAGGATGTGCAAATGATTTCTGCTTCCAACGATACTGGAATTAACAAACATAGTTGAGGTAATGTCCTTTGTTTATGTTTGCTTTCGCATAGAAAAGTCATAATTTTACCTGTAGCAGTATGTGAGGAGCGGTAGTAAATGAGTGATTTTGGATCTGAAAGTTTTATGTAAAAATTTCACGATACTCTAATGTTTGAAAGACGTCTTTAGAAATAAAATTTCAGATCTAAAATCACTCATCTACTACTGCTATTCACATGCTACTATAGGTCAAAAAGAAACTAGTAAATTGAAAATCATCTTAATGAGTTAACCCTTTGAGTACCAAATTATTTTCAAAGCTAAAACTTTTGAAATTTCAAATCGATATTTATTTTTTCAGAGATATTACGAAACACATAATTCAGAATGCTTTTAGAGTATGATATTCCTTAAAACAATTCATTAGACAGAATCCTGTATCACATTTGATACATTCATATGACGTATCCCTTCTTGTTCTTCTCACAGTATGAGCGCAAACGCAACATTTTCTTCTTGGATTTACGTGAGTGACTGTTGGTGCACTGCGTGAAGGGAAATGTTGTACGTGAGTCGGGTGGATTTTCAGAAGGAGGTTGACCAATTGTTTGAGAGCGACGGTTCTTTCTCGAGAAGTGTTAGCAAACTGATCCATGTATTAACTCATTATATGATATACTGATTGTCTGAAATATTAAAGGGCAACCAGTAAACATCAGTAAGTAGAGATGATCTTAACCACAAGAATATCCTAAATACAAATATTTATGCAATTCATAGCATTAAATAACCAAAAGATGATCTTTTTTAAAGTTATTCAATACACAAAGTCTCAGGATGAGAATTATCGTCGCCCGTATTCAAAGGGTTAATATTTAAAGTAGATCTGTTACGTACTTGATTTATCGGGGGTTAGGACATGTCAAAATTCATTTGTGAGTAGTACATAAACTATGACGATCAGCTGAAGTTTTTTCTATTTTTTTTTTGTCTTTCGTGTAAGATTATGTAACATCCGAATTACCCTTTTGATTTTGTTGTTAATGTGCAATGTGAGAAAGAAAATTATCTTGATTATGGTTGCAATTGTTTTCATGAATATATAGATGTGCTGATGGTGTTTTTTGTTTAGTAGTATTTATTGTGTTTTTAATCACATCGACATTGTTCATTTTGATTTGGGAAGTCATTTCTTTCATTTAAAATGTTGAAAATGTTATTAGGGAAACTATGTAGTACTTTAATGAAAATAGATAATGCGGGGGTGGCTTTTTAATAAAGTTTGCAGAATATATGGAAGGACTGTGAACAGAACATATTACTTAGATGAATCGAAAAATAATGTCAGAGATATCTTATTTCCTTATAAAAGAGTCAAAAACATTCTTTTCTGATAGAATGATGAAGTAAATGAAGTTTTATTATTTTTTTTCTGTGCTATTTCATCACTATCCAACTATTGTTATACTGATAAAAGTTCGAGCAGAACTATCGTTGTATGAAACTTAACTTTGGTATTGTGTGATATTATTATCTATTTTTATACAATTTTTGGTTTCTGTCTGCTCTTCTTCTTTTTTTTCTCGTGTCTTCTATCGTTTAGCCATCCACCATGTTTCATTAGTTCCATGTATATACAGTTTATTCGTATATTTATGGGAAAGTAAAACGATAAAAGTTCAATTAAACTTAATACTTTAATTGTTACTAATGAGTACAGAAAACATTCGGTTCTATATCGAAATGTGCACTACACTTAATATTGAAGTACTACATTCTGTTTAGGTGATCAAGTTCCTTGTCTTAGGAACAATTGTAAGGTGATGTAAACGATTCTGAGAAAGTCAAGAAGACTTTGAAGACGAAACAGAATCTGCTAGACCTATTACTGAAACAATTCTTGAAAATATCGAACAGATCTGTCTTATTGTTGAAGATGATCCCAGTGTTATAATAGAAGAAGTGTAAGAGCAAACTAGTTTAAGCTACGGTATCACTCAGCGGATTATCATCGACCATTTACAATTTACCAAAATCACTGCTCGTTATTTACCGAAACAACTTACCGATTTCCAACGCAATGAGCGAGTTCAAATATGTCAACAAAATTTAGAGATGGAACATGGCGTTTGTGTAACGTGGTGACAGGTAACGAGTCGTGATTTTATCACAAGCAAATTGGTCGAAATTTATCAAATGCTGCTTGGGTGACAAAAGATGATCGTCCACCTACAATAATTTGTTGCAATAAATTTGGTTCAAAAACGTTATTTTCCATCTTTTTCAAATCAATTGGTGTGCTTCTGATTCATCAAGTGGAACGAGAGCAAACCTCGACCATCAATATTATATCGACAATTGTTTGTAACCTCTTTTAGATCAAATCAAATACCAACGATCCTCATTTGCCACAAATTGTATTATACTTCATCAAGACAACGAAAAGTCGCCTCTTCATAAGCATGTATCTGATTAACTTGTATGAGAAAGCATTACAATAATACAACTGTCCACCTAGTTCTTCTGATTTATCGTGATGCGCCTTCTAGTTATTTATTTTAATCAAACGAAACTTAAGCGATCGTAATGATTCCCAAATCATTACATGATCTTATGACCGAATTTATACCCTTTGAATAAAGAGGAATTTAGAAAAACGTTTGATAAATGGATTGAGAGAATACAGTTATGTGTAGATAATCAAGGTCATTATTTTGGACATTTCATGGAATAAATTTTCATTTAATTTGCTTGTATCTCACTTATATTCGATTAATATTCTTCTTTATATTCTAATAGTAATATCGACAAAATCCGATACGAGATGAAACAAAAAGGAAGAACCGACAAATACCAAAAATTGTATAGAAATAAACAATATTAATGCATAATAGTAAAGTTAAATTTCATAGAAAGATAATTCTGCTCGAATTTTTATGAGTATAATACTAGTTGGATAGCGATGAAATAGTATAGAAAGATAAAACTTCATTCGTTCCATCATTCTATAAAAAGGAATTTTTTTGACTCTTTCATAAGTAAATAACATACTTCCGACATTACTTTTGGATGCATCTAAGTAATATCTTCATAACTTCAATGCACATTGGTTTTCATCAAGTAATTATTAGTGTGATGAAAACAAGTGTCATCAAAAATATTAGTTTAAAATTAATATTTATTCTGCTGACAATATCTCAACGCCATAAGGAATCAAATCAGAAGAGCACATATTAGATCCAGAATATAACATATTGTAATTCATATACCATAGTCGTTTTTTTCGTTCGGCTCCTATGGTAGATATGTATCATAAAACGTAAAAAAACATCCTACGCTTACTACATCACTAATTAAAAATCTTTTTTTCTTTGTTCTGTTACTTCCTACTACCTTTATATCTGTCGATATTACGACTTTTTATTTTGTTCTGTATTGACTTATGATGAAATGAAACTATGATATTTTTTATGTTGTATGATCCATCATTAAATACGAATAATTTACTTCTGTTTTCGTAAATAGTCGATGCATTACGCACAAATATATGAGTAATTACTACCGTATTCGCTGAAAATGCGCAGTTCGCTGTTGCGAATGTATTTATATGGTGAAAAAATGTATTACCAATCCATTCAAAACTACGCATTCTCAATAAACATTTCTTCTTCACTACACGTTGTTAAAATTTATTTTATAAAGCTAATTCTTGTTCTTTTATATTGCAAGCAATTTAACGATCACATTTTTAAATACCAGTATAATTATAATGAAAGCCATTTGGTGTTTAGTGGCATTATCACTAGTAGTTCTGTTTTCTGGCACTTCAGAAGCCTGGGATTGCTATGAAACATGGAGTCGATGTACAGGTTGGTCCTCACCTGCAACAGGCATTCTTTGGCAAAGCTGCCCATTATACTGCCAAGCTTGCAGGAATGCGGCAACTGGACGTTGTGTCAAAGTTGGTACTACGACATGTAACGGAAAGCCAGTGGAAGCCTATCAATGTCAATGCTCAGGAACATGGATAGGTCCGAACAAACCGTACTGTGTTCCAGGTGGTCTTGGTTAATAGACATAAAAAAAATTTGTAAAAAGTGTACTTTTGAAAATATGAAAAAATAAACGAGAGGATGACAATACATCGCTAGATATATTTTTGAATACACTTCGGTTGGATGAGTGTTGGTATGTGTTATGTGTCGATCCTGTTTAAGAGTATGATTCAAGCCGAACTCTATAGTCTTTTTCATTTCAAACTGAATTGTAAAAGAAAAAATCACAGTAACATCTTCCAATTAAGCCGATTTCTCCTTAGTGTACCATTGGGTACTATCTAGTTCTCTAGTCTCCAAAGTCTCACTCAGTCTGCCCACTCAAGCTCGTCCATACCCCTAGTCTGACTCATCATTCACTCTCACTCTCATCCACACATCCTGAACTCAGAAGATCCCCTAGATTCCTGTTTCAGTTTAAAATCAGATGTCATTTTTTCTTGATAAATTCATATTGAGATAGTAATAGACGATAGTATGCATTTTTTAAATCTTCATTA
>JAJEKB010021555.1:542503-558074 GCA_022393335.1 Macrotrachela quadricornifera | reverse complement strand
TGTTATAACTATTGCTAGAGTTAGAAAAAAGTTGCATAAAGAGTAGAAAGCACTATTGACGACGCACCGCTTACTGCTCCACCTTTCACCGATCCGTCGGTCGGCCAGTAGTGAAAGAGTGAATCGGTGGATCTAGGGATGTAGCAATATTAATATCACCAATATCAATACCAGATGATAATCGGTGGTATGGGTATTGATCAGTATTGATATTAGTATTGGTATATATGCAATGGTCCTGGAACCAACAGCAAAACCAAATATTTTGAAAATCCGGTTTCAGATTCGGATTCTTCGATCCAGAAAATCTTCCGTCAAATTTTATAGAAAAAACCTTATTTTCTCAAAAGAAGCCTTCTTTGACCCAAAAAAAAGTAATTTCGAATTTTTTACTCAGAGAAGGCTTATTTTGAGAAAACAACGCTTTTTTTTAAAAACTTGACGTAAGGTTTTCAGGGTCGAGGGTCCAAATCTGATATTGGATTTTCAAAATATTGAGTTTTGGTTTTGGTTCCAGGACTGTCGCGCGTATACCAATACCACAATACCGTATTGAAATTGTCACATCCCTAGGTGGATCGGTGGCTCAACATCGCCTGTGCATACCTAATATAGAATGAATATTGAAGCTTTCTATCGTAGCTCCTTCTAGTGGCATTTTTGGTTTGGTGTGAAAGCATCATGTCAATGTAGATATAGTCAAGAACCTTCTCTTAACTGATACTCATATCCTTCGTACAGTCACACCCTTAAAATTCTAATTTTAAAATATTAGCCAAAATATTGATAATAATTATATTGCTTGTTGCCTTTTTCATCATCGAAAATATCATATGTAAACCAGAGACCGAAAAGTGTTGGAAATTCTCAATTCGAATTCGAATCGATCTGACTTGTATTCATTTAGAAATATATTCTTAAAAATTATTTACTAGCATGAAAAAACGAACATACAGAGTAACATACTTGAAGAAATATAGTAAAAAATAATAATAACTCAGTCATTTTTTGTACTGAACGAAGAAAAAGTAAACTTCCTCCAGAATAAAAGGTCATAGCCTTGTACGATGTCACAGCATATCCTTTTTAGGTGGCCTTCTACTGATGGTCAAATTTTCGCTAATTATTAATTTAAAAAGATTTAAAAATCAGTAATTAATTAATAAAATTTTTTAGCATTTGTTAGATGTTGTTTACGAAAAAAAGCCATTTTTTGTAAAAAAAATACTGTAAAATCGATTATCTTCTATAATTATTAATTGAAATTTATTAAAAATTTAATAGTTTTGTAATATTTTGATTAAGGGGAGCCCCCCCCTCAGAAAAATGTTTTTTTCGAAAATAACTCAATATTGAATTTTTAGTTTAGGAAGATGCGCCGAAATTTCCTCTTTCAGAATATGTATGGTTTTTCGAAAAATGGCTAGGTTTCAAAAGACTTATCAAAAAAAATTTCTACCCTACTACTCTGTTTTCCTAGAAATTTTTATGGTTCTCACGTTTTGAAAAACTGCTTGTTGTTCCATATAACCGCATTGCATATAACATTTTTTTATATCAAGTATGATAGATGGCGTTAGCTTATTCGCTTGTTACGCGCTTTCAAAAAGTCCATTGACATATATTGAAAATATACCATGTAAACATGCTTTTCGGGATTTGGCTATAAAAATCCATTTCTAAAACTTCTTTTGCGTTTTTCTCAAAATCAATTTTTTCGACCATACCGTTTACGCGGGCAAGGATTTCTCAATAACGACTCAATAAAGAAAGGATAATTTTTTTTTGTTGAATAGAGGACAGTTAGGGCTAGATCCTCACGTTCTCCGATTTTTGAATTTCTCTTTTGCTGAAATAAAAAACTTAGATATATCATTTTGATGAGCGCTTTGAATTTGAACATTTTGCGACAAAGTGTTTTTAAAAATCAAACAAAGGGAAATTCGAAAATCAGAGATCGTGAGGATCTGGCCCTAAGGCCACTCTACAATTTAAAAACCACCCCGACATGATTAGCTAATATTTTTATATCGAAAACCTTGCCCGCGTGGAGGGTACTTTTGACCAATAAATTGACTGTAACTCATTCGTTTCTCAGAGATTTGAGGAGATATTTTAACCACAGTCTCCTCTAGCCAAGACTAACATTCTCTGAAATTTTCGTTGAAATCGGATGAGAAATAACAAAGTTCGGTGGTGAGGGGGGGGCCCCCCCTTAAGTAGTACATGACCTTCTTATATGGTGTTTGAATTTTTGTCCGAACATGACCTTATTCAGGGGATGATCTTCTAATATAGGGTGGTCATCTATTGTGGGGGAGTTTGGTAATAATTATAATAATACAGAAACACGACGTATCTTAATTAGAAAAAACATGTGAGAAAACTACGAAACATAATTAATGCTTATGCATGACGGCAAAAACAACTACATTAAATGATTTATTTTCAATTAATGCAATCTATATATGTCTGTAGATAAAAAAAAGTAAAACGAGTTGAACATGATTGAGACACTATATAATCAATAAAAAAAGAGATCACTTTCAATTGAATATATGAGAGCATGTTAGATTGGATTCGATTCGACTACGATGAGATTCAATTCGATTCGATCCATTCCTAAAAAAATTAAATGCGATTCTATTCGTGAGTTTTAATGCTGAATTCGAAATCGACGAAATTCGACTGAGTCGAATCGAATCGAATCGAATCGTATCATTCGATTCGGTTTCGGTCTCTGATGCAAACGATGTTACTCTAATAGTAACTTAGTACAATAATCTATCATGTAATCTCTTTGTTTAGATCCAACAATAACAGACTTTAAAACCATTCAAAAAACTATGGAGCATTTTCTATCTCTCAAACAATATAGAAAATATTCTGCTGCAAACCTTTCTATGTATAACTTATATAATCCTGAAGCAAAATCTTGTGACAATTTTTAAAGCATAGTTTTGATATTGACATTGCCAGAAACATAGAAAGATGTTTTATTTCATTCATTATCGTTTAATAAATAGGAAACTAAAATCTCTTTCAATAGATGTGAATCTTTTCAAACTATTTGAAAAAAATCGTGCCAAAAGATATACAAATGATTTGTTTTTTATCGCATTCATTTTATCAATTGCGTTGAATAGGTCAATAATTCACAATGAAAAATGATCGTGAAGTAAAACAAAGTGCTTCGAGTGACATTGTTTCAATCGTCAATAAAACAATTCTATTAAAAAACAGAACATTTTTCTAAAGAGATTTTATCATTTTAGTTTTGCAAAGGAAGTATTAAAGAAAACAAATTCAAGGAAAATACGTATAACAACAACTGTTGCAAAGCTATAGTCACGTCAGAGTTTAATAATCACATGATTTCAATCTTTGATTATTTTTAACGATAATATAATGGCTTGGACACAGAGGAATATCTGTAAAAGACGCGAACACTTCTAAATCGGAATTTGATACTAATAGTAGGTCGAGCTCATTGAGCCAGAGTACATTCTATTTCACGATGCTCAACATTGCAGAATCAGTTCCACCCTCAGAATCAGCATCACCCAAATCCTGGAACTCGATCGCCGATGCTCATAACAAACCCAATCGACAACAATCGAATTCCATCAATTCTGGAAGCTGCTTCGTACTCCGAAATTTCGTACCCGAAATAGTACCCACCTTGAACTTCTCGCATTCGATTGCGATTAAAGATTTGTCTCTAGCATACACAAACCAATTCCAGTATGGAATTCTGAGAATTGACGGAATTAAGTCAATGACGATCGAGTTCTCGGAATTGGATGCAACTGGTTCCCGGCGGCAAAATTGATTCCACAATGCTCAACATTGCAGAATAAGATAACTGCTCTATTGAGCTTATTCTATCAACATCCACGAATATCCATATCTTTTGACAGCAAGTGGGCCTACTCGAGTTGTGTATATGCCCACAACTTCAGTCTTTTAAATGTCTGCATCTGAAAAATAACAAAAAAATCTGCTGTTTTAATTTAAAGCCTTATAATTGAAATTCCAAAATTCAATAATAGGACTTGAAATTTTTAAAAAATGTAGGTTCTTGCCGTTCTCCTTGTACAAGCATATAAGAGACTAAAATTTTTGGCATATACATAACTAGAATAAACCCAAGTCCAACTCACCTTATCGGGTTGGATAGGAATTCATCGGAATCCTTGGCTTGGATGTCGAAAAGTATCGCAATGGCTGTGATTTGTCAGAACCCTGGAAATCCAACAACCTCCAACGAATTCCTATCGGATCCAATAAAATCTGATAATTTTTCCGATAGGATCCGACTGTCGGATTGTTCATCATGGAGAGCTACTCACTGTCAACAGATATAAGTAGTCGTAGAATCAGCTCACAAAGTCTGGTCTACTATTAATGTCAGATCCAGATTTTAGAGTGTTGACGTCTTTTATAAATACGCACATCTTACTGGAGAAAATAATAATAATCCTCTTATTGTGATAAAACAAAAGTTCAGACAAACGTTTAAAACAAAAGTGCTCAAAAATATCAAAATAGATAAGTCATCAATATTTCGTTTTTATACATCTTTCCTTTTTTTTTCTTTTAATGTAAAGTCTGAGGAAATAAATATTTATTTTTAAAAAACTCATGTTGTTTTAGTTGATCGAAATTATAAGAACAAAATAGTATTTTTTTTTTAATTTCTCATACAAGAGAGGTATCTGCTGAACTCAAAAATTATATAAATAAATAAAGAAACTCATTTTGAAGATTTTCATTATGAAAAACTTTCGGAATTGCTTTTTATGTTTGTATTGAAAGTATAAGATTTGTTGTCCAAGTAAAGTTAGCTTTAGTTGCTTGCAAGGAGTGAATACAGCAAAGATGTCTGACTATTAAGACTAAAGCAGAACTCGACGTAATCCTGTACAATTCTATGCAATAGAAGGCACTTTTGTCATAAAAAGACAGATTTTTAAAGTCTGAAAATTATTTTATTTGATAATTGCAAGTCGGCTATTATAAATGAAAAGAAAGTAGCATCATTTCCATAGTTAGCCTCTTGCTGCTGCTATTTTCTCTTATGTTGAAAAATTTTTTTGGTTGCAGGCAATCCAATGATATAAGATAACACAATCAGACTTCAATATTAATATTTAAAAATATCGCTTTTTCTAGAACAGAACCAGTTTCCGGTTACATTTAAAAAAAAAAAAAGATATACATCATCAGTTTTCAGTGGTGAAACTGTACTATCATCCATTTCAAAAAATAAGACACTTGAGCAGAATTCTTATAACTTTTGAAAGGAACGTGATAAAGACCGGGCGTTTTTACCGCTGAATAGAGAACGTCAGGGCACGTTAAACCGTATATTCAAGATCTTTTTCTGGCATTTTTTTTTAAGGTTTTGTGTGAATTATCGAATAAACTACGCATTAACTAGCTGAAAAAATTGACTTTTTTTCCCAAATTTGTTGAAAAACTAGGTTGGGACTACCAGTAAGATTACTATAATTCTTGATCTGTAAATGATACAGATCTGGGGTTGATCTAGAATTGTAGATCTCGATCTAAGCTATCCATTTCACTATTCGATAATCAGATTCAAACATACTTTCGAACGATGGAAACCTCAACAAGTTTGAATTTGAATATTCAATAAGATAAACTGTACTTGACGGCCTCGTTTTCTCATGATGTTACGTGCCCTGATGTCCTCTATGCAGCGGTGAAAAGGCCAGGTCTCGATCACGATCTTTTCAAAAGTTATAAGAATTCTACCCAAATGTCTTATTTTTTGAAATAGATAATAGTTATTAGTGAATTTAACAGCAACGGTACTCTGTAAAGTGTTGAGTCATTTTAGCCATAATAAATAGTTGGATTATAAACAAGCAGTTTTTTCTATTTCTTGAATCAAATATTCAAAATTTTACATATTCTAATAAAACAATTGTTTTATTTTAAAAATGATGTAGTAATTTTTTACGAAGCTTTTCTTACACTATCGCCTATCAAGAAAACGTTATAAAGAATAAGAAACTATTTAATTTTTTCAGCGCATTGGTTTAATATATTGAAGAAACCTTAATTCATATAGCTGTTATATCGTTCAAGCATTTCATTAAATTAGCAATTTTATCTTTAATAACGAATTTTCTTTCGTTTTTTTAAAGATACATCACAATTATTCTGCTACAACGTACATAAAGAATGCTCACGATGTTATAACTCACTAAAGTCAATAAATTATTGCTTAAACAATTCAAAATTTAGTAAATGCCTTTTATACTAATACATTTTGTGATAATAATTTAATGAGTTAAGATTTTAACCTTGTATTTTATGTTTTTACCTAAAATATAGAGTTTATGATCAGAAGATGTTTTCTTAGATATATATGATCAGTGTAAAAATAGATATTTATAGTACGAATAAACAACTGATATGAAGATATCAAGAAGGAACAGACTGATTTCTTGATTTCTCTGAGTTCTGATAAACAATGCCATGTTTCCTTGCTATTGTAAAAATAAAACATGTTCTGTTCTTTACGTCATATGAAATAACATCCTGCAGAGCCCTCGGATCAGCCTGAACAATTCTGTCTTCTATCTTTACTGTAATGGAGAAAATCTATACTGAAATTTGGTTAGTCGGAAGCTTTTATCTACCACTAAGAAAATTTTAGTAAGATTTTTCTTCATTGTAATAGGAACAAAACACACTATTGTCCAAACGAATCTAAGGGTTCTCTGGGACGCTATTTCATATGATCCGAAGGAATCTTTGTTTGATCCTTACAATAGCAAAAAATAGTCTTCCTGGATCTGATATATCTTTATTGCATTACTGTGATTTCTAATGATATTCAGCCAAGAAATCAGTTTGTTTCGACTTGAGTAAATATTCTTCATTTTATTTATCAAATCGATTCAAAATCATTCTATTTTAGAAAATATTTACTTTAGTATTGATCATGTTTTGATCAAAATTATTTCAATGAATAAACTTCAATTGATTGAGTTTAAAAAAGAAGTTTATCAATTCAATGAGAAATGAAGACAACTAGTGCAACATTTTCAAATAAAAATATACGAAAACCTTGGTCAGGAAAAGGCAACTCCACGTTTGAAGCTGACTTTTCCATCCATATTTTACCCATGAATTCTCAGTCTATGTTTTACAATGTGTAATAGAAATGCTGGGTAAAGAGTAATACTCGAGCAAAAAGTGGCCTGTCTCAAAAGTCTCAATCAAAAGTTCTTTTTTTTATTTTATCACGAATCAAAATAGAATCTTTTTTTTCTATATAAAATCAAATGAACTTTCACACAAATCTATAAGAATAATTTGATAAAATTGTTATTAATTTTATGTAAATCATTAATATTTTTTTTGTTAATTTTCATACAAAAGCTTATTTCCTTCATTCGTAACAAATTCCATTTGTTTTGGTACAATAAAAAATAAAATACAAAATGTTTTAATAAAAAATATATAATTTCGAATCATTGAACTCCATCTTAATACTTGAACATCATTACTTGCTTTTTTTTGAATATTTATTGATGGATATTGATATAATGGTTTCTTGTTATTATTATTATTATCATTAAACACAAAATATAATGGATAAAATATAATATTAAATACGAATGAAATTATATTTCGAATAAATGAGTGATATTTTTTTGGTCGATTTTCAAATAAATATTGCATATTAGATTTATAATTTTTATTTGGATCGTGAAATTCTCGTATTCGATCACAATAATCAAATATTATTTTATATTTTACATATAAAGATGGAACAAATCTTAATGGATACATTAATGAAGTTAATGTTAAATCAGCAGCTGTAAATTGATTATTAAATAAATATTGTTTTTCATGAATATCATTTTTAATTTTTTCTAAAATAAAAATAGTTTTTTCAAAAATATTTTCTTCTTTTATTTGATGAATTCCAAAGCGACCAATAACAATACAAGAACCAAATAAACTAAAAATATATGATTCTTTTATTATAATTGTGATCTATATAAACAGAAAGTATAGCTGGTTGTTCACTAATAACATGAAGATAACCTAAACGTCAAGCATATAAACCTAATTGACTATCTAATTTTAAACAATATTGAACAATATTATCTTTATTATTTATTGGAAATAATGTTTTATTGTTATTTTCATAAGTTTCAGTAAGATAAAGTAAAATAGGTGTTGAATCAGAAATAAAATAAGAATTATTATTTGGATCTTCAATAAGTGGTGTTAACTTTTGTAATTCTTTTGGAGCTTTTTTAAATCCTGGTGTTTGACGACCAGTATAATTAACTGTTTTATATGGTATAGAATAAAAATCTAATCTCCATCGAACTTTATCACAAAAATGTGAAAATGGTATTTAATATAAAATTAATGGTTGCATTTTAAATTTCTAATTAAATAAAATAACTTATCTTTATCATAAGATCATAATTGAATGAATTAATAAACCAATTGTGTTAGACAATGATCTATGCACTATGACGAAAGGACACCTATAAATGTAATCTAATAAATATACAAGTAACAATCGTCGCTTCAACTCACTTAACCCTCGACTGTGGATGGACAAAGAGGTATATTTTGCATGTGCTCATGTTGGAAGAATTGATCTAGCAGCTATATAGAAATAAGCATTAAGCAATACATATCTCTTATTCGCTTAAATCACAACATTCGAAAAACAACTACTCGCTCTTTCTTGTAAAATAATTTGGGATAAAACATATTTTTTTTATTAAAAGCTTGTTATATTATAAGTACCAACAATTGCATACATAGTTTTGTACAAGAGAGAAGGAACGTTAAAACTATTGAAAAAAAACGCACTTACGTTTCTATATATAGTTTCTCCATTTCAGCGAGTTGAGATTTGTTTGTTCCATTAATATAACCTTGTAATCCATATATCTTGAACTAATTACAAAGACAGCGTCTGTTCTCAACAGATAACTCAGAGAATAAATAAGCAAAAACAAAATCTTTTATATCCATATAGAATTAAATAGATTTAAGACATGTGTAATGACAATGACCAGGTACAGACTACTGATGGTCAGTAAAAAGATGGTATACCGTATGTAACCCAGCGCAAAACGGGAGAAAATACAAGGAGAATAATGCTCTTCTTAGTACCAGAAAAAAATTTATTCCATATTAATCTTTGCCAGATTTTCAGCATATATTTACGAACTCATTGTTCCAACCTAATCTGGGAACAATGAAAAATTTTGGGTATTTTAATGCTTTAGTCCATTTAAATTTATTGTTTCCAACTTCAAATTTTCAAAGAGTACTCCGTTTTCTCCACTATTACTAGTAACAAACATCACGTTTTGTTGAACAAATTGAAAAAGCTCAATGAGTTGGTCAATATTATGGTGGAGAAAGAGCCTACCAAAATCTGATTGGTTGATAAAAATCATCCAACCAACTCTAAATAAGCGCTGTTTTCTGCTATTTTAAGGAAGGAATATGTTTCTGAATATTAATGTTTTTTTGACCTTTAACCCTGACACAAACCCATAAACAAATTATTTTTTTTCATATGACCCTCTCTATATTTGAAGGAATAAATATTTCACAAAAAAGTTCTACATGATTGAAAATTTCTATTTCAAATAAATAGAACAATTTATAACAAATATTCTTCTATTATATGTTTGATTATAAAAACATTTATACCAAATTATATTGTATTTGTTAATTCTATCTAGTTTCCACACTTATTGTAAGTACTGAATTTCAGATTAATGTTCACATCAAGAATCACTTCACAGCATGCATAGTTTTTATGATATTAGATAAAAAATATTTTTATACAATCCAAGGTAATACTATGCAATATAAAAATGATTTTATATATAATTTATTTTGAAAAAAAATGTTCACATATGTTTAATGATGTTAATGAATATTTACATAAAGCATAAAGAATATCAGAGAATGTACATTTTATAATGAAAGACTATAGATAACATCATTTATTATCCAATGATCCAACTTTAATAACAGAAAGTTCTAAGGAATTGTAAAACTATTTCAATAAAAGTCACTTCATATTAGCAGACATGCACAAACATAAGTTTGTCGTGTCTTCATTGTGTCCATATTGACAAAATAAAACAGGAATGAATATGAAGTTCGTTATCATTGATTTGTTACATTATCAATCTTTAAAGAAACGTATCAGTAATACTAATAAAACTGTTAGTATAATCTCTGGTAAGATTAATATGTGAAACATAACATCGCTCGTTTGGTTAAACACAGAGAAGCATTGAAATCTAATAATAATGATAACATCAGCAAATCAATATTAAATACAAATATGAATTTTTAAGATGTTTATATAAATTTTTACAACTTTAAACATACTCCAGTTTTCTTAATACTTTGTTATTCAATAAAGAGATTAAATATATTTTTCTATCTGTTTATATACTTCCTCCTCCCTTTATTAGCTAATCATCGAAAATTGGAATCGCTTCTTAGCAATACAACATGTTTTATTTTCGATACTAAATCTATCACGTCTATGGATAAAAGAAATAGAGGAGGGTCAAATGATGGAAAAGAGAAGAAAGAGCCACAACCAGAAAACACAAACAAAGATCTGTAGACAGTGAAAACAAGAAAAAATACTAGAAAATAAAATAAAAATGAGTGTATAAGAAATATTTTCAGAACATTGTCATCCAAATTATATCTGCCAGCAGGGAACGTGTAATATATTAACAGATGATATATACAGTGAGCCTCAGTTGGTTCTCTTCCCCTCAGAATTTTTCACTTTTGTTTATCATAGGTTGTCTTTTTCACAAAATCAAACCTATAGAAAGAAAGTACAGAATCGATTGCATTTTTTGATATAAGACAATCATAGATCAAATAGAGATCGAAAAGAAGAAAACGCAATAAGAAAAAGCATGGTACTTTTTTCCACTACATTTTATAAAAATAGACTTTTGCATCTCTGGCTTTTTCTCTCTTTGTACGTAAATACAAATATGCCGACGCATTTTTTATATGAGCATTTGAGTGCATTGTAACTTTTTGGTATGATTGAATATTAGCTATATTTTTCGAATAACTTTTTTTCTGGTTGACCAATTTGAACAATTTTTTTATGTGTTACTTACCTCTAAGTATCCCACATCCACACAAAATTTTAGCTTTCTATCTCATACTATCGATGACTTATGAAAGACACATAGTGAAAATACGTCATTTTTCGATGACACACTCGAAGTAAAGAGAGTTTTTTGGGTATAATAAAATAAATGAAAAAAGGATTCAAATAGACTAATTAATAGAGCGTTTGTCTCTCTTTCGAAATATGCTATTGATTTAAATTTTATTCTTTCTTCATTCGCCTGTCTAACGTTTATATTCTTTGACAGACACTTATACATTATTGTGTAGAGTGACGGAAACGCGGCTTCTAACCCCCATTTAATGGCAAGCTCACGGGCTTTAAATTATATAAAAAGGAAGACGACTCCTTATCTTATAAATTGATGAGAAAAAGTTCTTATTTATCAACTTTATTCATGAGCAAAAATAGTAGAACTTTTGAAAAAATGATCATTATACTCACTTTGTAGAGTGACGTCTTGAAAAATGTATATTCAATAAATCTGTAACAGTTCGTTCGGTTTGGCTGAATTTTTTACAGTAGATACAGAACAAAAAGTTCTATAAATAGTAAAAATTTTAGCTCTTAACCCTTTGGGGACCGACTTTTTTTTCAAAAAAAAAAACATTTTCACTGAGAAATACGGCTGTAGCTAGAAGTTTTAGACAGAATTTTTTCGCCAGGACTGAGTTATATTGGAGTATTTCTTTGAGGATCACCAAAATAAATAAATGCACTCCGCAACATTGCTAAACAACTTTATTGACATATGAGAAAAAAGAGCTAATTCCAAAACTAGAAATGTGGTATAGTGTGATATTCTTCAAAACAACTAACAACACAAAGACCAACGTCGCAATCTCTGCACATATATCGAGAATCCGTTCTTTTTCTAGGTCTTCGACTAGTGTGTGCACATACAACACATATTCTTTGAGGATTTTTCCTGTCTGTACTTTGAGGTACAAGAGATGGAAAGTGTCTAGCAGTCAACCTGATGAGTTGATTGATCAATGCAGGACGGCCTATTTTTGGTTTTGCAGCACTGTAGGTTTGTAAGATTTCACGAATAAGTTGTAAACGATAATCAGAAAATTTGATTTCTTTTCCGGTAATGACTTTATAAAGCAAATATGAATTGAAAACCGACAAGTCAAGCACGTGAAAAAATAATTTTCGATACCATTTCACAGTTTTTCTCAAACAATCAACGAAACTAATTTGCATATCGACTTTATCAATCGCATGACTATTCAAATTATAATCCAATACTGAAACTGGTTTTTGAATTCTTGAATTATGTCTTTCGATATATTACATTTGAGGCTCATGAATAGTCGATAACATCCTAACTACCTTTTTATCATTCCATTTCAACACTAATAGGTTATTTGTATGTTTATAAATTTGTTGACCTTTTCAAGTTTTTCTTCGAGATCAGGCAAGTCCACTCTATCCTTTCGAACGGTTCCGCAAGCTTCCGTTGATCGTTCAAATAATATCTCAAAAAGACCAACACTTGTAAACCAGTTATCTACGAATAGATTATGACCTTAATCTAAGTAAGGTTCTAACAATGTCATCACTATTGAACCGGAAATTCCCAACTCGAAGTTTTTCTTAATATCTATAGTAGCACCTGTATAAACAATAAAGTCTCAGATAATTCCAGTATGTACATCGCATAATAAAAATAGTTTGATTCCGAATCTACTTCTTTTGGATGGGATATATTGCTTGAAGCTAAGCCGACCTTTCCACAAGACTAGACTTTCATCAATACATAAGTTTTGATAAGGAACTAAAATCTTGCCGAATATGTCACGTAGATGATTAATGATCGGCCTTATTTTGTATAAGTTATCATCAGTTCTTTGTTGTCATTGAAGTGGAGAAATCGTAAGAGTGAGAGAAATCTATTCCTACTCATGATACTTCCAAATATAGGTGTTGAGATCAATGATTCAGTGGATCAGTGATCTTTGATTCGACTTTTTTTGGTATGAGACATTAACATATAGAGTGCAAAAAAAGTATACATTTCAGATATACTGGTATCTATCTCTTGTAAACGGTTTTCAGATGAACTTTGCTTTTGCATTAGAGATAGATTATATCTATTCGTCTCTTCGACGATTTTTTCCATCAAAGTACTGTCAAAAATCAAACAAAAATAATTCATTGGATTGCTTTCATCAATTTTAGGCAAGATTGATCTGATTCCGGAATTGCTTGAGTCAAATTTAAATAGTTTGGGTTTGAATTGATCACGTCTCCAAGTTCGCTCTACGTAAGATTCTTCCATATCTTGCATCTCTTCTTCGTCACTATGCAATTCATTGTTCTGGTGCTCTTGTTTACTAGACGATTCTGAGTTATCATCGGAATAAGAATCAGTATTAGATGAGCCATCTGTATAAATTTCAGTCATGTCTGAATCAGATCTAAGGAAAGACGCCATACCAATTCGAAAAAAGCTTTAGAGGGAAATTAAAATTCCAGCACAAGTGTAAAATTATTTCAAACAAACTGAACGACGCCCTTGCACTATAGACTCTGGTTGTACTCGAGACTTTATCGTTTATTGAAAAATACCCACTTTTCATGTTCCTATATCAGTGAATCGTTACAAGTTTAATGATAGGGCCCGCAAAAACCAATGATAGTGTATTCTGATAGAGGACGTAGCAGGTATATAAATGATGAGAGGATACATGGAACTCTATGTACATATGTGCATTTATACACTAGAACACACTGTAGATATATCAATTCATAACGTCTGCGTATGTGTCCACGCATAAAGAAAAGAAATCTATACAAAATATTTCGTTTAAGTATATCTAGGAACTTATTTCCCGAGTGAGACATCAAGACCGTAAATATACGGGCACGGTCCCCAAAGGGTTAAGAAACTATCAACCAGACAATTAGTCGTTAAGATAGATAAGCAAATTCAATTGAGAAGAGTGAAACAAAATTATAGTCTTTTATGTAGCTTTTCTCTTAGTTTTCTAAAAACCCAACAAGGAGAGTCAACAAAGCCTCTTGCTTTTTACAGAGAAAATCTGATTTTTCAAGATTTTTGTTCATAGATATATAAGAAATAAACATATTACAAATATTATTATTACTTCCAATGTAATAATAAGTACAGTAATATTTTATACATGCTTGCTTTCAATTTTCTAGGAACTCAATAGAACATGTACATAAAGGCTCGACATGTGCCTGTCACAGACAACTTAATAATAGCTTTTAGAATTTATATTTTCGGAAGTTTTTCTATAACTATCCAATAGAGAAATCCAATGATTTCGGTGAATCGTGTAAATCTCAAAAAATAAATTCTGGAATATTGTCAAACTCAGCGGCGTATCTTTTGAAAAATGATCAGATTCTATCATTTGCCCTTACAAAGATATATATCAGAGAAACTCTGTTGAAATCATATTGTCACATTCACTGATTGATCGTAGCTAATGGTCACACGTCGACAAGGATCATATAAACTATATGTTTCATTAAAAAAGAAACTGAAGAAATGCATCAGTTGTCATCCTATTGATCCATAGTACAGGAGTTGTATGGATCGTCCGGACAACCGTATATTATTTTGTATTTAATTTCTCTAAAAAAACTCGATTTTCTTTCAGAATTATTGAAAAAAAAATCTCCTGGTCAACTACTGATTTTTCTAGAAAATTTCTGTTTTCTAAAATTTGATATATTTTATTTCATTAAATAGTATCTTTATCTGTTCTATATATATTTCCAATTGAATCATATGTATTTATAATAATATTAATTCTTCTATTATAGTTTTATTTATTTGAATGAATTAATAATAGAAATGAAATAAATAAAATAATTAAACCATTATTGCTACCATCACCATCATTAACAAAAATTATTTATGGTGTCGTACAACTTGTTTAATTATATATTAGATTCAGCTAAATCTGAAGTACTAAGATTGAGTAAATACAAAAAAATACGATAGTAAGTAGATTTTTATTTATCTATAAGTCTATACGGTAAATCCGAATTTATAAAATATTGTTTTCAGAAATGATTTACAATAAAGATTCTTTATAATCACATGCATTTTTTTCCCATCTCTAATCGATAAGTATGGTAGAAGAATATTGAAAACTATTAGTCAGTATACTAAAGTCCACTGATTTTTTTCAATACATTTACCATCGTTTGCTCTGTGTGATTCATTATGATGCTCTAATTAAAGTACCGATCGATCGATTTGACCGCTTATACGCCTCTCTCTTTCATAAATATTATCAAAATGAGGCCATTTTTTGCTTGCAGTCATAATCAAATAGAGTAGATAGGGGCTATTATGAACAGCTTTTTTTTTATTTGACT
>JAJEKB010021555.1:530982-542103 GCA_022393335.1 Macrotrachela quadricornifera | reverse complement strand
AGTCAAATAAAAAAAAAGCTGTTCATAATAGCCCCTATCTACTCTATACAATCATAATTTTTTGCTTTCTTTGCCTCAGTGAATATAATTTTCTTTTTCTATTCTATATAATAAATGTACAGGTAAATTACTGTACATGTGTATATATCATTACTTTTTCACGAAACAGATAAAAAGCTGTTTATTTGGTTAGTATTATAATGTGTTTATTATTTTAGATGTTTTATTTTAATTTTGGTGTAAACCGACCAAAACAACAACAACAACAACAAAAACGAAATAATATATTTTATCCATATCGGTTGGTTAAACAAAAAATATTTTATTGTCGAATAAAATTTTTATCTTTTAGTAAACCAAAACGTTCTTTCACTCATTTTGAAGATCTTTCCAATGATATTTTTTACAAAATTTTTAATTTTCTGGATTTTTGTCATGCCCATCGAACTTTTTTTGATCTGAATAATCGATTTAAAAATCTTTTTAATGATCCAACTCTTCCTATTCGAATTAATCTATCATCCATATCAAAATCAACTTTTCAACATTGTTTTGCACACATTCTTTTTCCTTATCAACATCGAATTACATTACTTCATGTATCAAATCCATTGATTATCGATCGTATTTTATCACCAGTAACTACGGCATTAAAATTAAATAGACTTCAAAAATTGAGCCTTGACAATATTAATTCAACACTTTTGAAGAAAGTTCTTATTCAATTAAATTCTTTATCTTGTCTATATTCATTAATAATCAATTGTGTAAATGAAGATAAAAATACAAATGATCTTTTTCTTCGATTATTTCGCTTGCCTGCATTAAAATATTGTAAACTATCAATAGAAGGATGCTTTAGACTGGAATTATCAGCTATTGAAACAACCAGACATAGTCCTATTCAATATCTTACTATTGATAGTGCTTTTGATATAGATGATCTTAGTATTCTTTTATCATATATTCCTCAAATTCGTCATTTAAAATTCCATCATTTATGTGGATCATTGAACAAATCAGTCAAATCGAATCGAATAATATTAAATGATTTAACACATATTTCTTTAAATATTAATGAAATTACTTTTGATGATTTTAACTTGATAACGAAGAACTTATTTTATCAAGTTAAAAATTTACATATTTCGATTAATTATGATCATAAAGCATATTTAGCTGCAAAGAAATGGGAACAACTCATTTTATCCTATATGCCATATTTACAAAACTTTGATATTCAATATAAAGAATTGATTAATACAAATAATCAATTAGAATATGATATTTTAGTTAATCAATTTCAAACTCAATTTTGGATTCAACGACAATGGTTTTTTCAACATCATATTCATATGAATGAATATCAAGGATATTTCATTTTCTATTCAATAAATCCAAATAGGTAGAAAGAGATCGATTTCTTCGATATGATATTTATATTAAATTTTATTTTAAGGAAAAAAAAATACGTATTACACGAAGAAACAATGAAAAGTAATACATCATATGATAATAAAAGCAATGTGAATTCAGCACATGATATTGATATTGAAAATGAAAAAATGATAATTAGCTGTAAAACATATTTTCCAAATGCAACTAAATTAACTCTTCGATATAATTCAAATAATGAAAGTGAACAGCCTCTTTCAACAATTCTCAATCATATTCTTCCTTTAAAACAACTTACTCAACTGTCTATTGATAGTTTAAATATTCATTTTGAAGTTATAATCGAATTATTACATTTTTTACCTAATATTCATACATTGATGTTTAATCCTGATTTACTTAACAAAATTGATTTAGTATCAATTCAAGAAAATAAAACTTTTCAAATAGTATCAAATACAAATATTATTAAAAATATGATTATTAAATCAAGTTGTACATTTCAACAATTAAAATTACTTATTAATCTTTGTCCTCAAATACAACAACTTTCAATGTGTATACAGAAAATTTTCTTAGAAATGGCTTTACAATTTCTTTTATCAAAGGATAATAAATATACTCATGAACTGCATTCATTATGTATTACACACAGTATGAGCAAAGGAATTGAAATAGTCAATAATTTACTTCAATTAGAAAAACGACTTGATGTTAGAGTAATGGAAATGAAAGAATATCAAGGATGTAACATCTACTTATGGTGGTAACATTATTCAAACAAATCCTTTCTTTTTATATCTATATGTCACATGAAATAAATAAGAAAAAAATTTTTAACATATTTTCTTTTATTTAATATGCAGGTGTCTCAGATGCTACATGAACAAATCATAGTTCATTTATTTAATCAGTAAAACTACGTTTAATAGAATTAGTTAGACACATATTATAGAATATTAGTCATGGCAAGTATGATGGGTATTACATTATGTTGATACTTTCTTCTATCATATAATCAGTAACATTCAGTGCATATGAAGTCAACAATAATGATCAAGCCATTTTGGTATGCATAGAAAAGACCGAAAGAAAAAATATCGAATGATAGTTACGTCGACAAAAAAAGTCGTAAATGTCAGCATACAAAATTCAGATCATTAAATGTAAATAATTTTATTAATATATCAGAGACGTAATACATAACTATATCTATAATACAAAAAATTTTATTAATCCTTTCCGTGAATAATGGTCATCTTCTTTCTTCTTTTGTTTTTCGATTTTCACCATGAACAGCTAATCACGCACGAATACCATAAGAGGGTGATACAAACCAATAGAACACATTTCAGAATGAGTTGTGTATTTACGACATTTTTATCATTCTTCCTTTTCTTTTCTACTTTTTTAGTTTCGGTACTTTTTTTTCGATCTTTTCTATACCATTCGTAATTTTGAACTTCATGTCTCTGTTTATTTCCATATTTCATTAATAAAAGGCTTTGAATGATTTTCAATATAATATTCCCTTGACTGAAAGGAGGGTCATACAAAAAAAAAAGTTTGTGTG
The DNA here is from genome assembly GCA_022393335.1 of Macrotrachela quadricornifera. Taxonomy (NCBI): domain Eukaryota; kingdom Metazoa; phylum Rotifera; class Eurotatoria; order Philodinida; family Philodinidae; genus Macrotrachela; species Macrotrachela quadricornifera. The sequence goes on along the minus strand of JAJEKB010021555.1, from coordinate 539,135 downwards.
TGTGTTTGTTTGTGTCAGGGCCAAAAGAACATCGAGGCCAAAAAACATCGTCTAAAAGGCTAATGGCCATTTGTCTTCCACATGCGCTTCTTGTTGCACTGAAGTATGGCCGTTGATCAACAGCATTGCTGATTGTGACGGTACCTGAATTGGTTAATTGATGTTAGGAATTGCTGAGCTTTCGTATTTTTCATCGAAAAGAAGTGTTTTTTCACGAGTTGATGGTTTCACCATGGTGTGTGATGAACAACATTGCTGATTGTTATGGTACATGAATTGATCAATTGATGTTAGGAATTGGTGAGGCTTGGTATTTCTCATCGAAAAGAAGTATATTTTCACGAGTTGATGGTTTCATCATGGTATGTGGTGAACACCATTGCTTATTGTGGAGGTATCTGAATTGATCAATGGAAGCGTATGGTAGTATTAACTTTGTTAGAAGGGTTTATTTCCTCGATTGAAGGGGCAATCATACGAAGAAAAGAAAAATGGATTTTTGTGTCTGGTGCCTGTCACGGGACAAAGGCTCGATCTGAATCATATTTGTTTTATGGAAAATTGTCGAGGTCGAGGAATCCGAAGCTGGCATTAATTTTTTCAAGTTTTTTTGAGATTAATTTTTTTTCAGAGAAGATAAGTTTTTTACAAAAAAATTTATTTTTATAGGGTTCGACCAACAGGCTTTTGAGGCTGCAGACTCGAATGGTATCATAAGTTTTTTATTATCTGGCAAAAAAATTTGTTTTACCCCAAAAAAATGTTTTTTTTCTAAAATAATGATTTGTTTATACAATTGACTAAAGCGCCTTCGAGGGCGAGGTATCAATTGGCGTGAATAGTTTTTCAAAAGATTTTAAATTTATCGTGTTTGGAAAAAAAATACTGAAAAACAGGTGACACCCGTCGTTGCGACTCGCTTAACCCTCGACTGAATATAGTCTACGCATTCTCTATCACTTCTTATCGCATTCGATATTGAGAACTCTTGCTGAACAAATATGTGCATAGAAAAAACTATCCATTATTATTGCAGACAACTTTCGTGTAAAAAGATCAACCCTTTCAATAATAGATAGGCTTTTTGTATGCATGTGTTTGTGTAGCGATACTTCTAAATGTAGAATTTAATTAGGTGATAAATATTGAGTATATTGTATTCAGTCGAGGGTTAAGCGAATGGCAGAGATGAGCGTTATTTATTAGTAAGCTACACTCAGGATTATATGAGTAGCGGCGACGCCAAGATTTTCTCCTGGGGTGGGCTGGACCCACCCAAAAATTTACTAATCGATGGACACTGAAAAAATGTCTTCTCGTCTTTCTTCCCAAAGAAAAATAGGCAAAAGTCGGTTTTGGCGTTGACAGAAATATGAAGTGGTGTTGTCTATTGACAAATTTAGGAATGAAGTGAAGAGGCGATTGTTGTCGTTTCAAAACTTTTTCCATCTTTTGCACCAAAATCGAGCGAAAAACCCACTTCACATCGACTTGGACGAGCTTCGAGAATCGGTGTTTGTATATGATTATTCTCTCACTACGATTAATTGGCCCCACCTTAGCTATATTCTAGACCTGTCAGTACTATGATTATATGAGAATTAACTGATTTCTCTTTCAGGTATAAAAGCCGAAAGAGTTTCCCATTAAAAAATCTAAGAAGCTTTCGGTTTTCCGCTCATCAAAAATACCCGCGCAAAAGTATAGTTGACCAACAATATCTACTTCTTGGCTTTATCAAGTAGTATCATCGTTTACCTTCCAAAAGGCATTACTGGAAAACAATTGCTGTCAATATGACTAGGATTGTCGACAAAAATACTAAAAGCCGTTGCTAGGTCTGACATGAAACAGTTTCCAGCTGAGACAAGTGAAGAACAAAGTTAGATGTGTTTATAAACCATGCAAAACTCTTCTGTTTCACAAAATATTTTAAAAGTTTTATTTTTATTTTTGGAAAATTATGAAATCTGATGATTTTACGCCACCTTCATTAGAAAAATCAGAATATTCAAGGATTGGCGTATATCTAAACAATCAAAGTTTTGCTCTAGTGACAGAAAACATCGATTTTCCACCTCAACCTACCCTTTCACATGACATTCCTAATAAAACCTGTTTTTCTAAAGTATTAAGAATGTAATGAATAACTTTTCTATAAAATAACTGATACACGTTCCATCTAAATTCACGTATTATATATATCATCAGCAAATATAAATGTTCTTCTATGAACTTGACCGTTGTACAATATTAAACATTATTTTATCACTATCTTTATTGTGTAGAAAAACAAATTATAAAATATATAATAAAACTGTAGTACTATTCTTTTTATTACTATGAAAAGTCTCTTGCATTAGTTCAATATCCATTTAAAACATACATTTTATTGATAGAAATGCCAAATCAGTATAACAAATTTCATTCACTGGTTTTAGTGTACGATACTTCATTAAACTTCATGTCAGTCATATCTCGTCTATAAATAATCAGCAATATAAATGTAGTTCTGAAAGCTATTACTATTTAGATAGCGTCCACAAATACATTTGATATTAGTAGATTTCATTTAAAAATGGAGTGTGTTAGAAACTTTTGATTTAAACGTTAGTTTAGTCATAAGAAAGTTCCCTATATTGCATTGGATTTTCTTTTATCTAATCAAAAAGCTGTTTTGACAATATTAATGATAAAAATTTTTCAGAGTGGGCTAAGCCCACTCTAGCCCATCCCTGGCGCCGCCGCTATATATGAGTTAAAGAATATATCAAACGAAATTTTGATCAAAATCTGTCTCCATCAACAATAGTCTTTCACCATTCATTGTCAATAAGTTAGCTAGCATCAGCTGACTTATGACTAACCTATCTAAAATAGATTTATACATAATCGAACAAAGTTTCCCTAAATTTTTAAAACAAATGAAATACAATTAGTTCATGCAGTATCCGGGAATACTGACACCTATCCTCAACATTTGATAAAATAAAATTAAACATATTTCTGCGTCTTCGTATTGTTATTTAATGATGATAAAACTTTTAGTCAGACCTAAGTATATGGATGTGACCAACGGCATGAGGACACAATTTCCTTTCTTTTTATTATCATTTAGCAATCCTAATCATATTCTGACCAAACTATCGCCTTCATCGCCAAACTAATAAATCTAAAATATTAGCTGCTGATGCCTGTCTAATACGAAATTATTCTGTTTCTTGAAAATGATAGCTAATATTTTAAATTTAGTAGTTTGACAATGAAGACGATAATTTGGTCAGAATATGGTTAGGATTGCTAAATGATAATAGAAAGAAAAAAATCGTGGCCTCATACCGTTGGTCACACCCACATATAGATCAATTAATCGTTTTCATAGATTGTAAAATGGACAAAAAGATACTGAAGTGGCACGATTAAATCCTTGCATCTGGGTGACTATTCAATTTCATTCAGTAAGTAATTGGAGAAGTAGAAGCAGCAAATTAAGTCCCTACACGTGGATAACTATTCGATTTCATTCAATATAGTAATCGGAGATGTAGCAGTGGCACTTTCTATGTACTAATCCTCTACGTGCGAGCAATTTACATGCTATCAAAGACTAATACTATCACCATTACTTCAATAGTGTCGAAATTTGGTCCTTTGCTGTTCTCATCTAAATGTATATATAAGCTTGTTTATGTGCCATATATGCATCTTATCACTTACTTAACTCATTCCGATAATATTTTGTTTCTATTTCTTTAGATCAAAGCCACTCATTGGTCGTCTTTTGCCATTAATAGTGATCGCAAGATGTTTAGTATCATTGCTTTGACTTCAATATTGTGTTTTGCTATTGTTCAATTGCAAGTAACTTCTGGTGCAGGATGCTGGTCAGCAAATGCTTGCATCGATAAAGGTCACTGCAGCAATTTGGGTGGCAGAAGTGAAGCAGGTCTCTGCCCCGGTGCCGCCAATATTCAATGTTGTAGTTGGTGAGATGTTCATTGCTGATACTAGTGAAACTTACCTATATTTATTTAGTCCGACGTGCAAAGATGCAGCAGCCTGTAGAGCTGGCGGTGGAACACCCTATGCAGGTGTTTGTTCTGGTGCCGCCAACATTCAATGTTGCAAAGGAGGAGGTTCCACTCCAACTGGTCCTAGCCCTAGTAAACCAACTAACACAATGCTTACAGGTTTGGCCGATATACTTCGAGGCGCTGGTCTTAATGTTGTCGAAGTTTCTGGCTGGAAGACTCGTGGTCATGGTGTGATGTCCTCTGTGAAAGGTATCATTGTTCATCACACGGCAGGACCAGCAACAGGTGACTATCCTTCATTAGGGGTCGTTCGAGACGGTACATCTAGTCTCAAAGGTCCACTTTCTCAGCTTGGATTGGGCCGATCTGGAACCTGGTGGGTTATTGCAGCAGGGCGTTCTTATCATGCCGGCAGCACTATAGATGACTCCATCTATGGTAACAGTAACGCAATTGGTATCGAAGCTGAAGGAACTGGTCTGCCAGCTACTGATAGTGGACATGCCAACTGGCCAGAAGTACAGTACCAAAGCTACATAAAAGGTGTAAAAGCTCTTCAGAAAGCTTACGGTGTACCAACTAATCGTGTCTTGGGACACAAGGAAGCAGCAGTACCAAAAGGTCGCAAGATTGATCCCAACTTTTCCATGGCTGAATTTCGTTCTAAGCTCGGCTGAAGTGACGTGATTTGCTTCTTCCATGTGTTCATTTTTTTGTAAAATGTAATTTAACAGAAGACTAAGTAATAAAGTTTTCTAAAAAATACAGCTAGTTTTTTTTTCAATAATGTTAAGTAGAATGTTATCGCGTGCACACCCGATCCTTGACTGAATGATGAAGTATTTATGTATATTTTTGTGTATCCCAACATACAGCAAAGAAGAAAATTTTCTTTTTCAGGATTTTGGAAAAGATCTCGTTTTTAAATGAGTGGTTTTCGAGCTTGTAAGAAATCTTATATACTCTAGTAGAGAATCCGCGACAAATTTTTTTCGTAAAAAATATAGAAGCAATTTCATCTCACTAAAGAAATTCTATCTGTTATCAAATAAGAAAATACATGTAAAGTATTCTATGGTTAAATTTTAATTGTCATCTGAGAGAACAACAAGAAGAATCAAAACAAACTTCATGAATGGTATTACCGTAGGACACACAAAGCAAGATTAGAGATGTAAGCCAATCGGCTGAGCTGCCGCTGCCATCGTATAAACAAAATGCTAAATTTTTGAATATTTTCAGTATTTGGGATAAGTTTTTATGATTCTTCTAATCTAATTCCTAATAAGAACGTTCTATAGTATCATTTTCTCTTTTGTGTTAGGAAATTTCTGAGAACTGGAGATTTTTGTAAAAAGCTTCTAAAAATCTCGAGCTACCGCCGCCAATGACCAAAAAACTTTTTAGTTTTTAAGCCGCCGCCGATTAAGGTGTAGGCTTACACCTCTAGTTCTAAGACGTTATAAACTGATTTTTTCGATAAAAACGAACATCCTGACAACATTTGCTAACGAATCAGTAGAAAAATCAATAAAAGAGAGGCTCACAACGGAAAAACGATTCTAAATAACCGTTTTTGAAAAAACCAACGGTAATCGGCGGTTTAAATAAAAAATCGACGTCATGGGTACTTATCTATTGAAGTACCTCTCTATTTATGAACCTGTCTATCTATCTTCCTACTGCGTTCTAGCCACGGAAACGGCACACCCAGAGAATAAAAAAATGGCCAAAAATTATGCTTTTCATGTGAAAAGCATGTGAAAAATCGCATGTGTGTTAATGAAATGGACATTATTTTTGATGTTTTTGAGTTTCATCAATTAAAATTAAAATTATCATCAAAATCCTCAAATGAAACTGATTAAAATCAAAACTATCGAATAAAATCAGTTAAAAATAAAAATCATGAAATGAGTTTGATGTGTATTGTTATTTTAATACATGAAATTGAAAAAAATCAAAAGTAATGTCCGTTGCATCATTTTCACGTAATTTTTCTCATTTTTTTAATTTTCTGTTTGGATTAATAAAGTTAATTATTACTGCTAGAAAACTAGGCCATGAGATTTTGTGTGTTCTTACGCATAGTGTTCTCTCCTGAAAACATTGAAAATGGTATTTGTAAAAACAGATATCGACATCAACTTTAAACTCATCATTTTCTTGGTGAATTTTTTAAAAAACACCGTGATAAATGATGTATTTTATGTCAAAGTCATTTGATGAAAATGATGCAAAAGTAATGAAGGTAATGTAATTATTTCGATTTTCCCGAAGTAATCGGAATCATAACATGAAAATCGTGCGAAACTAATGTAATGATTTTGGTTGTTTTTCAGAAAAGTGAAATTATACAATTTTTTTCATGAAAATTTAAAAAATAACCATTTAGTTGAAATTTTTTTGATTATTCATGGGTGTCATTTTATATGTTGGGAGTTAGGTTTTTCTTTTCTTGAAACTGTAAAACGTTGATTGTCTGTCAAACCTATCGGACTTCTAATATTTCGAAATTTTTCAAGTCTATCAGATTTTTCAGTTCTGCTGCACATCAGCATGCACAGAATTGTTTTCTTTATTGAATGATGTACAATTGAAGAGATTTTGGTACAGAATAGAGATGCTAAAAAAACTGCAGATGTTCAAATAACTTTTTTGTGTAGTTAATCAAGCAGTTTATCGAAAAGTCTTCCAAAATGTAAGCTTTCCTTGGTAAAATAAAGAGAGACTTCGGCCTATCAAATGATATAATCAGCGTGGAGAAAATGTTTTTTTCTTGAAAAATATTTTATAGAAGATGAGTGTCATACAATCCCCAAATAATTATTTTATGTACTGTAGATCATCATAGCAAAGTTTGACTGTCATTGCCATCTTTCGTACATTATTCTATTGTAACAGAAGCAAAATACTTTGGCACGGGTCGCTCACTAATTATTCTCTCATTTTTTTTTCTTATCGTATCGCTTTCTCTAGTCGTTCTTATTGCGTATAAAGACTAGACAGCTTTATTCACCACTCGCTTTATACAATAGTAACAGAACGACAAGCTTTTTTCCTTACAAACAAGTTTTTATTTTCCTCGTATAGATAAATCATTCATAAACACTGTTGGTTGTTTTGCGAACGCAGACGACAGAAAGAAAGAAAGAAAAAAATATTTGTAAGCCTAAGAATCTGCCGAGCACATTCTTATTACTTCCTCTATATGCTTATCTATTATTTGATATATTTACATCAAAAAGTTTATATACTATTTCGATCGACTTAACGATGATTAAGGTAAGAAGAAGAATTGCTTCTCACAGATTCTGACTCTTCTCAGAGAGTTGAGCAACATTATAAGTTTAAATTCAAGATATTCAAACTTGTATAGCGTGTAATAAAATGCAATTTTGTCGCGGAAAACGGCTTTCTTCAAAAAACTTTAAAATAGAATCTACGTTATTAGTATGTGTGTGAAATAAGATGTCAATTGGTCTTTACGTCGAAAAATAAAGGTAAAAAATCTTTGTATTTGAAAAATGTAATACGGCCGTCAAATAGATGAACTTTACTATTATAGTGTGATCCACTTATATTAGATATTACTTTCTTTCTTTCCACTATCGTACGGATGACATAGGTAAGACGCACAGATATATTTTTGCTTTTCTCTTGATAATGTTTGGGGTTTCTTCCTACTGACCATGTTTTATATCTAATATCTATGACTTTTTCCTAGTTCACTCATATATAGTCGCCATCTTTGCAATAAAGAAGTTGTTCAGGATTGATCTGTTAGATCGATCATTAGTCAACACTTATTATACAATATGTTTTTGGCTTAAAAACGTGAAATAAATGAAGTAGTTCAGAAAGTTTAATCAATATAAAGAGATATACTATATTTTTTTGTTAGTTTAACATACCTTACTGACTACTTTTTTCATTTCACGTTTTCAAATCCAAAACATATCGCATAATAAAGTTTATTGAAGTAACAATTGTATTATATTATTATGTCCTTTCTGGTATATATTTCGCCATGCTTTCTTTTATCTTTGGTTTCCTTTGTTATTTTGAGAAGAACGATTTTTCTTTATCTGCCTTTGTTTGTGTTTTTGAAAAAAAATA
>JAJEKB010021555.1:508003-525982 GCA_022393335.1 Macrotrachela quadricornifera | reverse complement strand
TATCTATATCATTATTTTTTTTTTGTATTATAGAAAATTGTTATGCGTATGTTCTGCATAATGCAGTAAAACATGCACATGATGATTTATTAATTGATGTTGAATCGGTTCTATCTAAAATATATTCTTTCTTTTCAAATTCAGCAAAATGTGTTGAAGAATTAAAATCATATTTTGATTTTGTTCAAATGGAATATCGTGTAGGTTATTTCTCAAATATAGATTAAAATGAATAGTAAATAAATCTATATACATTCTTCATTATTATCTTTCAGGTTTTGTTGGAACATATTACTGTAAGATGGTTAAGTTTGTTACCTTCAATTCAACGTTTAATCGAAAATTATGATCCAATAAAAAATTATTTTTCAAATCAAGAAATACCGTCAAGAACAAAACCAAATAGAACTGTTGAAAATCTTCGACTTTTGAAGAGTTTTTTTGAAGACGATATTGGTTTGTGTGTTTTTCTATTCTTAGAAAATGTATTAGTTGATGTTCAACGAGCTGAATTAAAACTTCAACGTGTTTCTACTGCTGTCGTTGATCTTTTTGGTATTATTACAAATTTGATTAAAAAACTAGAACAACGATTAAATGATAAATATTTTGGAAATAAAACACATTTAATATTAAATCATTTAATACAGCTCGATGAAGAAAAAGGAAAACAATTGAAAGAATCATTTCAATCATTTATTGAATATATTAATTCTTATTTTGATCATGATCGAGAATTTTTTAGAAGATTATCAGTTTTTGATTGTGAATCAAATGATTTTCTTAAATGGGATTATTTAATGGATGTAATTAATTTATTAAAAATAGATGGTTTAGATAGAGACGAACTCTATAATGAATATTGTGAAATAAAATTTATCTATAATGAAATGAAAAATAAAAATGTGAAACTAAGTGAACAAATAAAATTATACATTTCAGGTAAAAGTGTTTATCATTTAAAATCAACAAGTAATAATGATGAAATTCCATGTGATGTTAATGATGATCATACTAATGGTACATTAAGTAATAGTACAAGTACAAAAGCAAATGAATGCATTCGATCTGATCAGTTATGGTCTTATTTATTAAATATTAAACCAAATGCAGCACCAAATTTGAAATTAGTTGTTGCTTATGTATTTTCTATTCCATGCAGCAACTCCTATGTTGAGTCAATTTTTAGTCAAATGAATCATCTATGGTCTAATTATCGCAATCGAATGGATATAGAATTAGTTGAAGCTGAACTACAAATCAGAATGAATTCGGATATTCATTGTTCAAATTTTTATGAATTTATTTTAACTCAGGGAGAAGTATTGACAAAAATAGCTTCAAATGAAAAATTTGTCAGAAAGAAACGTTTTGATAAATGAACTTTAGTGTTTTTGCATCACCGTTTTGAATTGTATATATACATATGTATAGGTAATGTATTTTGAATTGTTTTTCTTCTATTAACAGTCTCTTATTGAAAATGATGTTTCCTAATTGTGTTATAATTAATACATTGATTTTAACATTGATGAAATATATCTACAGAAAAAATAACCAAATGTAGAAGACTTTTATGTCAGAAAAAATTCGCTTAAGCATCAAAAAGCTTAAAAATGACTTTCAGAAATTTTTCCGAATTAACCAGATATTTTGTCCGAATTTTTCCGAATTCCAGCAAAAAAATTCCGATTTCAAAGATTTCGACCTGGCAACCTTGATACTAACATTTAAGTATTAATTAATATTTAACCTTTTAATGATGAAACCTATAAATTTACGGTTTCGAAATTTGTCTAGAAAAAAAGCTATTTAGTACACTTGAACAGAGGTTTTTCACATGTATTTTATTCAAATATACCTGTCTCTAGTAACGACGTTATGCACTAGCGCTCTATTCAATATATAACGATAAGTAGTTCATTATTCTTAAGCAAAATACTAAGACATCTAATGTAAGGCACTATCTTTGGTTTACCTAGAATCAACTTTTTTATATATCTCGAATATTCCATAGATGCACTATAAATAGGAACTACGTCTATAGTAGAGATAGTATAAAGTATTCGAAAAAATCAAACTAGTTACGTTAGAAACAATAACAACTTGCGTCGTTATAAACCACTTTGATACATTAAATTCACGTATTTTTCTTCTTTCGAAATATTTTCTTGAATTATTATGAAATCTAATAATGAAACGGAATCAGACGTGACTGAAATTTTCACAAATACTGAATCTGATGATGAATTGGATAGCGATTCAGTTTGCAAATTGTATAGAGAATCGGGTAGCGATGAAGAAGAAGAAGAAGAAGAGGATATGGAAGAATCTTCGGCTCAAAGACAGCGAAGAGTAATTCGATTCAAATCAAAACAGTTTGTGTGAAATTCTAGTGAATCTGGTATTAACTCGTTATCAATATCTGTTTGAGCTTTTCCCATATCTATAACTGATCTCAAATAAAAGACACGCCTCGTTTATTAAAACTAACTGCTTTTCGTTTAACTTTTTTCTACTAAGCTTTTCAAAGCGTTTCTTTTTCCAGCAAAAAACTCTTCATCATTATATCTTTTCCTACTTTCTTCATATTTAATAAACGTTGACATATTAAACAACTATCATATTTTAAATCTTTTAGCAAAACGAAACCAATCATGGTAGTTTGGTTTACTTCTGCCTCTTGTTGGAATGACTCAATGTTCAATCGAGAGAAGAAGACTGGTGAGCGACACTTCGTAATCCGCGAATCACGAGTCTTTTAACATGATAAACAATTTTCTTAACTGAATATTCTATAAGAAAATTCGGAAAGTTTTCGTGAAATACGGAAGAGATGGTAATCCTGGTTTTAGCTACGTAACACTTCTTTTTTCAAGAGGATCATTTCAGTAGAAAAGAAAATCACTTTTTTGGAGAGTTGAAACTGAAGGCGATTGTGAAATGTAGAATGTAACGTTAATCTGCAAGTGCTCGGTGAGTATGAACTCTTCCTTAATCGAACATTTTATTAGCAAGATGCGAAGTAAAGATGAGTAAACAAATCGTAGAGATTGAGATTCAAGCAAATAGGTTCATCTTGTACATAAACTTTTAAAATCTACTCACATATGTTTAATATGTATGTATTACCTACGAGATGTTAGGGAATCCGTCTGTCAGAGAAATACTTCACTCGAGATCCAAATGTGTTTGATTGCACAATATGCCACTTTTCTTTAAAACGTTTTATTACCATCTCTTCGTATCACATTTTTCATCCTAATATATAGCAAGACTGAGAGGAAGAGACAAAGATAATACACAGAGAAAGAATCAGTGTAACAATGAAAGAAATGGTAGGACAGAAGCACTGTATGTGACAGAATGCGGTGACTCAGATTTACGCCACGTAACAGTTGCATTACCGAGTATGTGGCGATATGTAACATTGCTTGTAACAAAATAAGATCAGTTTATAATAACAGAATGGAAGAATATAAAGTGAAAATTGCCCACCAGTTTCAACTATTTTCTTGTAGCTATGCAAAAAGTTTTAGAATAAGAGAGTACTACGAAGTTCGGATACGATAATATCAAAACGAAGTTTAATTCATTTTTGAAGACTGATGCCATATGATACAAGCTTTCAAAATATTCTCTAGAGTGGGACAAATGCGTTAAATACTGAATTAAAACTTTGTCGCAGTAATAATGCATATATAATTAGTTTTACTCTCTAGGGTCCGAACGAACCTCAAACGATACAAACACGTTGATACACGTTTCTTGCTCAGTTACAATCTTCTCGATGTTGTAATCGAAAACGCTGTTGTAAACGATATACTCGTATAACTTTCGTTGATGCATACCTAGAGAATAAGCGACAGATTCACTACTGTTTGAGGAAAGAGAAGCATAATATTCAATCTGGCATCCGCTCGAACTCTATGTGGTGAAATGAGGCTTAAGCAAGGATAAAACCGGTTACAGCTGCTTGTTCATTTTGTGACCAGAGATTTCTAATACTCTCCCTGGAATTGACCTAGTTTCTTCGCTTCAGTGTAATATTTAGTTGTTTCTAAAATGCAAGTGTAACTTTATATCACCAAATGTTGAGAATGAGGAGTGAGTGAATGCGATCGTCTTGTCTTCATCCGCCTCCACATTACCCTCACCTTGAAGATTGTTTTTCATTCATAAAATCTTGTCTAAAGCAATAATGAAGGACGTATTCTGAAATCTCTTGACAAACTTTACAACCCTAGCTATAAAAAGCAATTTAAAAAGAAACCGCACTGTAATAAAAAATGATTTTGTCTTGTCGTGAGGCATTTGAAGCCAGATATTTGGTATTATGGCTACGATTTCTCCGAAAGTAAAGCAGCTAGAAACTTGATTTTTTTTCAGAATTGAATGGCCATTTTATACTAATAAACCAAAAAAAAATTATGAAAATTGAGGGAGCAGAGCTCGAGTTATTGGCACTTTTTCTTTCCCAACGAAATGATACAATGGCTGCGCTCTTCACTCATATATTATATGTGAAGAATTCTTTACTGAAAAAACAGTTTAAGGATGAAAAATTACATTTTAATTATCGGCATCTAAATGAGCGACAAGACAAAAAGTTCTCATGTTTGAATGATATTGTAAATATTTAGTAAAGTCGATTACTCGACTCAGCATTTTTCTTTAATATTTATTGATACAATCGAAGCTTAACAACTTTATTTCATAGATTTTCTTGTTGTGTTTTGTCAATTATTTACTCATAGTTATTTAGAGAGTTGTCCATTGAACTTTTCCAACAAACGACAAACAAATTCAAAGAAAAATATAACGAATCAGAATCATTGTTCTATGAGACATGCATGTAAATAGTAATGTTACCATTATTTCCCTCAATAATAGTCGATTTATTTTGAAAGAATGATCATAATAGAGGTCACTCAAATTGATTAGTAATTAAAGTTCTTTTATCTTATTCCTGATGTGAAAATTAAGCTAAGACAAAGTCAAAACTTGCTTGGAACGATCTGGCCGCAAGTCGGACAAATGATGTTTTGCCCTGGCATCGATCGGTTAACACCTTGTCCTATGAATGATTGGTTTGCAAAATCAGTGGGGGCATCGTTGGGGATGGGTACTGGAGCGTGTGCACCTAAATACGATGGTAAAACATTAGTCAACAAAGAATGCGATCTTTGGTTAACGGATGCCGTCCCGTTATGAATTTGTCGACGATTATACCAAAAGACCTTGATACAGACCCAAACGAATAGACCAGCAAATGTCAAATTAGAAACAAGCATTAACACAGCCGCCGCCAATTGACCTTTGAGAAGATTCCTGATGATTTCATTATCATTATTGGTAATCCAGTCCGACACAGATGCGTATTGAATTTTGAGCTGCTGATCATCATAATGGATGAGTAGACACGAGAGGATGAAGGCAATGACATTCTCCACGAGTGCATGAATTGCACAACCGAACGAGTCTTGGTTACAGCAGACTGTGAACAAATGATAGTAATGAAACTCATTCATCAAAGCTTCAATCCATTTCTGAATTTCTTAAATTCATTTTAGTTTTAGTTTCAGTTTGACTTCAATTACCTAAAACCAAGAGCTCGAAACTTCGGCTACTGAACACATCCTACTTCTGTAAGGGGAATCGGTGCCGAACCGAAGAGTACGGAATCATATTTGAATAGCAGCCGACACTTCAGATTATTCTCGAGGATGAATGTTATCCGATGCATATAAATGGGCTGCACTTTTCGATTTTTATGTGTATCTGAGGCATTGATAGAGTTAGAACCAGAGTTGCAACCGATAGGGGTTTTTCCTTATAGGTACTGGTAGAACCAGTCCGGTAGGACTGGACCAGTATACCCGTAGAAATCATTTTGCTTTTTTCGACCCTATAAACATTAAATTAAGCCTTGGATTGATCATATCTACATATTAATGACTCCAGTTATGATTAAATAGTCGCTTCCAGCACTTCCCACTATTTATTTCCATAGGTTTTTCCCCTCTTGATATTTGTTAGTGAATCGAAAACTTCTCAGGACCACGTATTATACATCAGCTTCTGCAGAATCGGTGCCATTAAAGCTTATACTCGAATAAAAAAAACGACGACAAAAGACATATATATTCGGAATCAGCATGGAATTCTGAGTATTGTGAATATCTTAGAATATTCAAGTTTGAGAAAATTTATTTTTCATCTCTAATCTCTGGATCTGATATATGAGAAACAAGTCGAAAAAGTTTTTTTCGAAATTGAATGGAAACAACATCTAGTCCTATGTATTAAGACGTACTGATTACGAATATCTCAACTAGAGCACATGAAAATACTTCTTTGTTAAATTAGAAGAAAAAAAACAAAATTTAATTAAAGTTCTATTTTTTTAATATTTTTGGTGTCACATGTTGGTCAAATAGGGTTTGTTGTAATCTGAACTAGTAAGTCTACATCTAATTCACTGTGCATTTTCTGAATCTGAAATAATTCACTTGATCAGATGTAGCCTGGAACTGTTAGACTTGAAGCACTTGCAAAATTTTTAGTTCCAAAAGTGTTGCATGAACGCAGAGATACTTACAAACCTTTAAACAAAAATAGTTTTTTACAATAGATAGGTTAAACAACGTGCTTTCCAATGATATGTTTCTTGAACCAAAATTCAATGTCTTGAGGTACCAAAGAGAGGTCCTCTTCTCAAGACACGAATTCGGGTCTTTTTATTTCATATTTCAAAGATTTTTGTCATAAAAAATCTAAATTGAGTTCAACCTAATATGATATTTGGAATTTTCGGTACCCTCATGGATTTACTCAAAAATGAATTACATCATAAACAGACATCGAAAGCTGTTTATCGTTATTAGGTAACAAAATCTCAGATATCTAGACAATAAAAACAGCATCCCCAAAGATTTCATTTTTAAGCAGACCCCTGAGGGTCCTAAAGGCAATTTTTTCGAAGAAAAATAAACATGTAGAAAATCTCTAAATTATTCATAGTCTAACTCAGTTTTTTTATGCTGATTCTAAATATCATATTGGGCTGAACTCAATTTAGACTTTTTATGACAAAAATCTTTGAAATATGAAATAAAAAGACCCCAATTCGTGTCTTGAGAAGAGGACCTCTCTTTGGTACCTCAAGACATTGAATTTTGGTTCAAGAAACATATCATTGGAAAGCACGTTGTTTAACCTATCTATTGTAAAAAAACTATTTTTGTTTAAAGGTTTGTAAGTATCTCTGCGTTCATGCAACACTTTTGGAACTAAAAATTTTGCAAGTGCTTCGAGTCTAACAGTTCCAGGCTACATCTGATCAAGTGAATTATTTCAGATTCAGAAAATGCACAGTGAATTAGATGTAGACTTACTAGTTCAGATTACAACAAACCCTATTTGACCAACATGTGACACCAAAAATATTAAAAAAATAGAACTTTAATTAAATTTTGTTTTTTTTCTTCTAATTTAACAAAGAAGTATTTTCATGTGCTCTAGTTGAGATAAACCCCTCCCGCCCCCCCCCCTCCACAGAATAGAAGCCCATTGGGCTTCTATTTTGTTTTGAAAATTATAAGTCTTGGCATGGGCTTCTATTGTGATCATTTTTTTTTCATGTTGCAGCCAAAATCAAATCAGCTTTCAAACTCAGAAAGTCTTGAAAACTTAGAAATCAGAATTTTCAATGTGTTTGATAACTTTCGGAGTAAGCTATCATAGTTTTTTTAGGAACTAAGAATTAATTATTAGTTGCTTCCAAGCTCCATATTATCCAATCGATAAATTAGTACGTTCTTGACACTACATTTTCTATCCAGATGTCGATCTATCCTCATCATTTCATGCATCTTGCTATGATAAGGAAAAACCCTATTTACATAATATGCTGCTGTGGGTAATTGACGAGCTTCCAAGGAATTTAAAAGAGATTTTTATGGGACATACAGCGATATAGTTCTGTTGAACGACGTCATTTTGGAAGCTTATATACAATTCAGTTATACAAAAAGATGTACTTTAATAATCGCGATAGTTATATGAAGTATACCCTGTCTACGTAAGAAAAGTCTGCCGTTTTTTTTTGAGAGATCAATAGTTCACATCTTGTTAAATGTTGTATTAATTGACATCGTATCATTGTACATTGGGTTTTGCTTTTTTAAATCTCATGATCTCTCGCGTAGTTGGTATCAGTGATAGTTCAGCTTTTTAAGGTGTCTTATTTTTCGGTTAAAGATTTGTTTATATTACTGTGAAGTTAATAAAAACCCCATTATTTCACTTCTGAGTGGTGTATAAATCCTTAAGAGAAAAAAATCTAATAGAACGATATTATTCCACACGAAATTGCTATTCAATAACTTCTGCACAGTTATACTTTATTATTATATATACGCGTACTTATCTTTAAACATTTGATAGATGTGCATTTATCTGTTGATAGAAAATACATAAAATACAAACGAAATTATGCACATAAAGTGAACTTCAATTAATAAATGAGAAGTGCCGAAATAATTTATCCAAATTTTTAAAAATTATCTATTTTGTGCTCATTTTGGTTAGAGTGGGCTTCTCATATGTTTGGAAAGTTATAACCTTGGGACTGGGCTTCTATTATAGGATGAGCTTCTATTCTGAGGGAGAGGGGGTTATTCATAATCAGTACATCCTAATACATAGAACTAAATGTTGTTTCCATTCAACTTCGAAAAAAAACTTTTTCGACTTGTTTCTCATATACCTGACCCAGAGATTAAAGATGAAAAAGAAAATTTTCAATCTTGAATATTCTGAGATATTCACAATATTCAGAATTCCATGCTGATTCCAAATATGTATGACTTTTGTCGTCGTTTTTTGATTCGAGTATAAGCTTTAATGGCACCCATGCTCTAGTAGATGTTCTTCAAATCCGACAGTTATTATTTAGTTGTATATTAAATTCACTTCCTACGAAATGATCGTATTGTGGTGCTCTATATCTGTGCGACTTGCACCCTTCTAAATAGTAACAAGTTACCGATCAAAGAGAGCTTGAGAGATCTAGTCCCTCTACAGTATAAAAGAATATTTCCCTTTTAACGAAAAATTTCATTACTTCCTGCGACATTTGTGAAAATTTTGTAATAATCGCTGATAAAACTAAGTTTTTGGTCCTTTTTATCCTTTTCAATGTCAAAAAAACCAAGCAAAATCACTTTCAGTCAACAAAATCTGGCAGGAATTCTATAATTTTGGTCTTTTTCTGTTTAGTATGTTCCGAAATTTTATATAAGGGCACTTTCTGGCAAAATTTCTAGACTCTATGGTTAACTTTTAGCTGGTCAAGCTCTTAAAAACAAATAGAAATTTTGGAATAGCAGACGAACTATAAGTAAATTTATGATAAACTACACTGTTAAACAATTATTCAGTTATGGATTGTTAATATAGCTCGATATGAGAGTGAGTCAAGAAACTATGATAAATATATTTTATTAAGTTTTCATTAAGTAGAATGATCTAGTGGATTTGTTTTGATGAAAATAATCTTCGATGTTGGTAAAAAGTTTTTTGATTTGCAAAAAATTCTTTGCTGCATAGTCATTCTTTTAAAAAAACAGGGAAAAAATTTGAGAAATATTCTTTATCGACTAGTATACTGCCGGTAAGGAATCTTCTACCGGTTCGGTCGTTTACCATTATCGGTTACAACTCTAGTTGGAATGCGTTTTCCAACAGCGACTCCCCTATGGAATCACATAAAACTGCTTTGACAAAAGCAATGCTCGCTAAATTCATATATCTCAGGCACCGCTCTCATCTTCTATAACAGAGAATTTTTGTCGCTAATTATCTCTTTCACATAACTGCTATGACGTTTCTTTTCACATTTGATCACTTGAAACAATACAACGTCAAAGAAGGAGAAAAGTTAGCAAAAACGTTATTTTGAATTTAAAGCTCGAATTGAAGGGTTTGTTACGTGTCAAGTCTAGTCATATGACCGATTTTAGATCATCGATTTATTTCGAAATAAACTAAGGTATATGAATTAGAACAGATTCTGAGGCAAACACAGATTTATCAATTGAGCCCAAATAATATCTAATAGCTAACGTCGAAGTCGTGAGATTTATAATGCATTTTTTGTTAAAATTAAATGCTTTGTATGAATCAAGTGATGAATATTAAATTTGAAAATATAAGCTCGACTACGACTTTCGGCGATCTGTTTATTCTCTCACAAAACACATTAAGATTAAGCTAAATGTGATCATTTGCAGCGTCGTAGATTTAAAATTCCACTTTTTTTATTCAATCTCCTCAACTTGTAAAGATCTTTTGAAATGTCTATACAGAATGTCCCAAAAGTCCATATTATTCAAAATTTTCGTTTGCGTTTACTATCTGATTTAACTTCATCGACTTCATTTATTTCGAATGATTGATGTAGGCATCAAGTTTTTTATTCTATAGCAATAAATTTCATAAGTACTGTACTAAGATATCATCTTTCAGCAAAATACAAAAATTTATGTTTTACTTCTAGAAAAAAAACGGGTGAGACAGGTTGAATGACCGCGCTTTATATATCAGTTTTCACTCACTTAATCTAATGTATTAAACAACAACAAAATATATCACAAGATGCAGCGTGAAAAGCTCTACAATTTACAAACCGTTTAACTTATACATAGAATAAGAAAATAGTACTCCGTTAGTGTAAAAAGAAAATGACATTTTTGTGGGGACGAACATTGGTCGCACAGAATTTTAGACACAATAGGTGCATATATAAAATGATCCGTTTTTTTTGTAAATTGTAGAGCTTTCCACGCTGCATCTTTTGGTATACTTTGTTTTTTCTTTAATAAAGCATATCGGTTGATTAAAAGACAAAATAACAGAAAAAACGAATTCATCTTGTACAAAAAAAGCATCGTTTTTACACAGTCGAAATTTAGTCGCTCAAAATTTTGTCCATTTTGAAAATATAAAAGTACAACTATAAGATGAACAGTCTTATGTAAGTTGTAGAGTTCTGCATACTACATCTTGTGGTATATTTTGTTTTTGACACGATGGATTAAGTGAATAAAAATTGAAATACAAAGTGCATCCATTCAACCTACCGCACTCCTTATTTTTTTTTGGAAATACAAAAAAAGTCTAATTTTTTGTATTTCGCTGAAAAATGGTATCTTAGAACAGTACTTATGAAACTTGATCGTATAGGAAAAACTTGATGCACCTACCTATCATCTGAAAAACACAAATTGATGAAGTTAAATCAAATGGTAAAGATAGACGAAAAGTTTAAGCGATACGGATTTTGGGACACTCTGTATAACCAAATTTTTACTGTCTCTGAGTGTGTCTGTCTGTGCCAGATCCAAGATCAATGGATGTGTGTCAGCCTGTCTACAAAGCTGTAAGAATTTATATGGAACAAGAGGAAAAACGAAAAAAGGACAACAAAGAGACAAAGAATGTTATCTATGATATCATTCTTTCTCGAAGAAAAAAATGACATAAAAAGGCGCAGAACACTATGTGAATGAAAAGGAGAAAGAATATATCTAATGTGATATACTGCAGAGGAGAAAGAGAAACAATAGCTAAGACACTCGTCACCGCTAACAATGTGGTTGGCTAGTGGGTTGCCTCTTGACATTGGAACAAACAGATGCACACAGACACTTCGTCATAGAGAATTTGCATGGGCTTTTGCCAGTTAATAAATATTACAGTTTGTAATTAGTTAACTGTTACGCGATAAATATTTGTGCAGAAAAACAAATCAGTCGACCTTTGTAATTGAAGCTTTCTTAGTATTTAATTTTTCGTGTTTGGTTCGCAACTAGGTCAAAGTTTCTGTTAATCTATAGGGATTTTTCAGTTAATCCTCTTCTTACCGACAGTATACGTCGATATCCACGTGATCATGTAAAAGAAAGTCGCTGCTAAGCCATAGCGACCCCAATCATAATTGAGCCGAGTCTCGAAAAACGTGCCAGCGAAGTTATTGTAGCGTGAGAGATCCAACGCGATGATAACGGCTTCAAGCCCAATGACAACAATTGTAAGGATGAGTTGAATGGTAGCGAGAAGACCCACCAACTTTGCGGGCCAATATTGGCGCCAGATGAAGGACTTCGCTTGTCTAACCATTGTTTCTTGCATAGTGTATGGTGGTTTATACCGTTTTTTATTTTACTTGGACAATAAACTGAATTCATACAAGTGTCTGTAGACATATTTATAGATGCTCGAGACGAGGATGTAGAAAAAAGTGGGAGTTTGAATTCATTTTTACAACGCTATGATAAGAAGATTTGATTATGGATATATACGGTAAAAAAACCAAAGGATAATAAATCTTGAATGAGTTTATGAGAATGTAACATGTAACAAACTCTTTTTTTTACGGTTTATGAAATCTTCCGAAATCCTTTCATACATTCTCAAAAAAAGGATATATCCAAATAATTCATGAATTTCAAATAACAATAATAAAACGTCTATGAGAACGTTTAATATATTAAGAAACTGTTTCATATATCCTCAAAAAAGGGCATATCCAATTAGGCATGCATCAAACTCGAACTCCGGTTCGGGGTTTGGGATCGAACGGTCTACGTTTGAGGTCGGGTTCGTGTACTATCCAAGCGATTTCGATAGTGTTGAGTATTTATGTAGCTGTCTTAGAGGTTTTTGAAGCGTATAAAAGATCATGTGAAGCACCGAACGATTCGGTCGGGTTCGAGTTCGAGTATTTTTGAACATTGTAAAAATTTTTCTAGGGGGTCCATGGGTCTTTAGTTTTTTGACTACTAATTTCATTGTTTGTGGGCCTTTCAAAACCAACCATGAAACCATTTCTTTTCGCTTACCATTATCTCTTTTATAAAGTAACTCAAAGATGACTGAACTCAGTACTGAACCCGAACGTTCGAGTTCGGCGCATGTCTATATCCAAATGATCCATGAATTGCAAATAACAATAATAAAACGTCTATGAGAAAGTTTAGTATATTAAGAAGCTCCTTTCAAAGTTTATTATACGCTGCATTTTTATAAGCCTTTCACCCAGGCTAATGAACTAGGGTGTATAGCTTACATTGATGAGCGCTCATATAAGCGGAAGTACCAACCGCCTTCGCTCATATGAGCATTCATAAGCGTGAGTGTCTTTTCTTTAACTAAAATATACCAGAAGCTGTATTATAAATTACAGTCAATTTTTATGTTTCTCTACGATACTTCGTGTAAGAAATACATTGTATCTTTAACATCATATTTCCTTAATTTTTGAAGGCTACCGACGGGTATCATCAATAACTTTTCAAAGGCTATTTGGGACATCATTAATAAGTTTCCAGAGACTATTCTAGAGCACTACTTGTAACTTCCTCAGATCTACTTGCGAACAGTATTCGTAACTTTCTGAGACACTCGGGGCACCATTAGTAACTTTCGGAGTGCTCTCTCGGGATACTGTTAATGACTTTCCAGGACTCGCCAAGAGCTGCTATTCCATGGAGAAACGATAGACTCCATGATTCTACTTGACTCCATTCTTGTACGAAGTCCTCACCATTATAGAAACATAATACTTTCGATTTCCTTTTTTTACTATTCACAATAGTAACAGTAGGATGTAAGTAAAAGAGCACGTGAATTTTCTCAGAGACTACAAGAACTTTTCAATAACTCTTCCCTTAAAAGAAAATTTTGTGAAACACAATCTGAAAGAGGGTGTTGAAGTGTTTAGCGGCAGAAATTTGGACCCACTCCCCCCCGCACAGTAAGCAGAAAAAGGGGGTCAGGAGCAATTCTCAGATGCTAACTCGCTTTTGAGTTAGTGCTATATGCACGATGTAGGCTCTCGTATGACAGGAATATTCTGAAAACAGTTCGTGCTCCTAGTTTATTTCTGTTGAGATATTTAAGTTTTTTGGTATTTTTTAGCAAAAAGCCGTGATTCCCCTCAGGCCCATCCAAAAGATCAAGTTTTGATTTTCGACTTGAAACTTTGCACAGAGAAAGGCCCCGATAAGAATAATTTATTCTGAAAGTATCAGGTTCTGGGATTGCTTCTAACCTTAGATATGAGTATGGGAAAAGTACTGTTTTACACAGCACTTGTAACAGAAAATATAGAATATTCATATTTAGAGATAGGAACAATCAAAAGATTTGAAAGTTTCAAAACAAATTTGTCTCGTTGACATCCTTGTCCATGCAAAGTGTCATGTCGGTATTCCAAAGCTGATCATTCAGATAAACCTGAGGGGGACCACAGGGTTGTATTAAAAACTTGCATCCACTCTTACATTTGAGATACCGCATCTCAACAAGAGTTTAAGTGCGCACCTTTGTGCATCCACTGAAGATAGGTACTCGCATGCTCTATCAAACAACAACTCAAAACTTGAATTTAATCTCCAGGAAAATCCGGGAAGTAAACTGCAACATAAAATAGCAGCTATTTTTCACCATTTTGAATAGTAGTTTTCCGTCTTCTTATAGGCTAAAGGATTTCAAGAAGTTTAAATGATCTGTTATGTATAGTAAATACATAACACTATATAACTATAGAACAACTGATGAATATAACTAGAATCTTAATTTGAAAACACACATTTTACTTATATGGTCCTTTAATGATTTTTACCTATATCAAATATTTTGTAGTATCTGCCGTTTAACAGACACTCGATATAAGACAGCATTCAAGATGCATTTAAATACAGCGCTATAGGGTCTTCCATGCTAGCTATAATATGAGTTCGAATCTCGAAAATCGATTTTGTCGCCTGGCTGCCCACTGTTGGAGGGGGGAGGGTGAGGGGAAGGTGCAAATTTCTATCCCTAAACACTTCAGCACTCTCTTTCAGATTGTGTTTCACAAAACAATTTGTTGACTCCCTGTCCAAACCTTGGAGGAGATACGGCAGCATCAAGAAAAATTTCACGAAAGACATTACACATTGTTCGAATTATGTAGAGGTCAACAGCTTCATTTCACCTAGCTACTCAAAATTCAGATACGATAGATTTTTGAGAAAATGGAGGGAAACTATTTTGTTACCTCTTTTCCGCACTCTCCTCCAAAGTTTGCGGGGTCAAAAAATTGCTTATGATGTACAAAGGCATTTCGTATGTCAATCAATAGAGAATCGTGCGCTGATGTGCATAGGATACAAACTTGTTTAATACGATCTAATTTTTGTAGTGATTTCTAAGAAATTTGAGTCCATTAAAAAGGTGCTTTATTTTAGTGATAGTGCTCTCAGAAAAAATTAAATATTTCAACAATGGAACCATTATTTTTGAAAAATCGCGACATATACAATACACAGATACTGCAATGATTATCCGTATCTTTGGTCAAGTTTCATTGAAACGGATGACATCGATTCAGTACGTGGCTCGCAATTTGGATCGTCGATATTGCAATGTCTCCTAAGCTAACGGAGAAACGTTTTCAACTGTCTAATCGCTTTTGAATTCCAGCTGTGCGCATACGGTAGACTCCAGTGAAGTATAAAAACTCCCAAAAGGATAAGTGCCATTAGGCTTTCTGTCCAGAGTTATAGGCATTTTACTGAAATTTTAGCTTATGGCATGGTACATGCCAAAAGATCGAATGACGATATTTCAACCTGAGATTTTGCTCAAAAACAGGTCTATCTATGAGTAGGACCTTCTGACAATTTCAGCTCAAAAGAATGTTTCCTTCCTGAGATATAAAAATTCCAAGAAAACGGAAAATCCTAGCATTCTTCGTGGATATGAATGATTCTTTGAACTTTCATATCTCAGGAAGGAAACATTCTTTTGAGCTGAAATTTTCAAAGCACCCTCCTCATAAATAGACATGTCTCTGAGCAAAATTTCAGGTCGAAATATCGTCATTCGATTCTTTTTAGTATGTACCATGCCATCTTGGGACAAAGTTGGATGCTATCAAGCGGGTCCACAGGCTGCGGATAATGGAATGGCCATTAGTGTGATGGTTAGTTGCGAATAAGATCAAACAATTGATCAAATAAGCAGTCCCAGAGCATTCAGTCATCTTGCCAACAAGACGTGGTGGGGTTTTGGATAGAACTAAAACACTCATAAGTTGCCACAAAAACTCAACAACGGAAGATGACACGGTGAATACAGGCCTCCAGAAGCAAGGCTCATCCGAGCTAAACTTTCAGAAGCCTAAGTCAGGGTACTCCACCACGGCAGCTACAATCCTTCGACTTCTGTGCCGGTCGCAAGCCTAGAAAAAAGGCACAGCGTTAAATGGAAAGGGATGCAGATACCGCTATCTGTAAAAAACCTCAAAGACCGTAGAAACCAAAGATGAAAGTCAATGATCTTAATCCATACCGACTCGGACGTCGTCCGGATGAACAAAGTCCACGTTCTCTGTTGGGTAACCAGGGCAGAGTCGAAAAGTTGGTTACTGGAGAAGTACCAAACATCAATGAGCCAAAAACAAATAACATAGTAACTAGCACCAACGGAATGAGATTAAGGAAAGAAATCTTAACAATTGGAACATGAAATGTTCGAACTCTGAGAGAAACAGAAAAAGTAGATCTACTTAAAAATGAACTAAAACATTTCAGATACGAAATAATTAGTGTTTCAGAAATCAGATGGACAGGAAAGGGAGAAACAGCTACGGGAGATTTGATATGGTCAAGAGAAGAAAAAAATCATGCAAATGGAGTAGGATTTCTATTAAGTGGATAGGCAAAAAATTATTTAATTGGATATAATCTAGTTAATTCACGAATAATCACAGCAAAAGGACGGGGGCGTATAAGAACACAAATCTGCCCATCCTTAAATTCATCCAAGATCTATATGAAACGATGCAGAATGAGTCGGCGAATCTTTCTATCTCATTTTCATTTCATTTGGGACATCAATCAGTGGTTTCCATTGGACCATTCCAAACTTGATTTTATCTTAATTTTCACTGCAGAGCAATGTTGAATTAAGACAAAAAGGTAATATAAAAATGTGCCTGTAAGCTTGAAAATTGTCTCATTTGAAAGAGAATGAAATTCTGCACAAATCTCTATATACACCATCCTTAGAAAATAAATAAAACTTAAACCTATGAGGCAAAACTGATACTCCTACCAGCATTTTGGTGTCCCGATACCGATGTTGGCACTAAAAAGATCAATAAAAATCTCTTTACAATGAAATTTTAACTATATGGTTCGACGCAGTTTTTCACGCGCTACAAAATGGTATAGTTGTCATGTTTTGATTTTTCTGGCCAAAAATTTTCACATAGACCAAACTACCAAAATGAGTGGATAAATATTACCCAAGTACTAAAGTCATCCCTGGGGATCCATAAAAACCCTTTACAATAAAGTTTAATCTATATGGCTCGATGCAGTTTTCGACGCGCTACAAAATGGTATAGTTACCATGTCTTCATTTTTCTGACCGAAAATTTTGAGACAGAAGAGAGTTTTCAAAATGGAATAGTGTATGGTGTAGCTCTGTATGATGTTGTGTTAGATGGTTAGAATTTTTGGAAATGTAGTGATGAGATTCAGTCTTTGAGGGCTGTGCTAAAAACGAGCTTGTTCACAAACATATGCTCAAAAAAATGTGAAGCTGTTCGGTAAGATTTCTATGGTTTTTTAAGTTTCCCTTATTCATCTTTTTCTCTTGCGCACTTTTCGTTCCTGTACGTCGGTATGACAAAGGCAAGAACCGTATATATTCATATGGGCATAGCCAGTCGTGTTGGTACTCCAAGATATTGGTTAAGAAATAATATTATTTCAGGGATGTGTATATAATGAATTTTATACCAAATGAAAGTCCGCCAAAAATGGGATTTATTGGTGCTAAATAGTAAGGGTTTTTTAAACTTTATAAGCTCGAACTAAAAAAATTTGAAAAATTCTATACATTAAAAAATGTTAAAAACCT